>ML102087.1:0-20355 GCA_003697995.1 Taxidea taxus jeffersonii | reverse complement strand
TTTAAAAGTAATTCTTCAGTCAGAGGACAAAAATGAAATACTTAGTTTTTTTTATAGCTGTGTTAAGGTAAAATTGATATACAACTTCTCATCTTTAAGATATACAAATAAATAAAATCTTTAAAAAAAGTAAAATAATAAAATATTTCATTTGTAAATTTTGACATTTGAAACCTGTACAATTCAAGATGGTAGACGTATTCATCAATCGCATAACCTTTCTCATGCCCCTTGAGTTTTCTTTCCCCTGTTCCTATTCCCATCCCCTGCCCTCCTCAAGCAACCACTAATCTATTTCTGCAGGAATCATTAAATAAAATTATCCAGAAGTTATATAAATGTAATCCTACAATCTGTATTCTTTTTTAAATCTTTTTTTTCTTTTTTAAATCTTTTTTCACTCAACGTAATTATTTTAAGATTCAGCCATATTTGTGCTTAAATCAAGTTAATTTCTTTTTTTAAAAGATTTTGTTTATTTATTTATTTGAGAAAGAGATGACAAGTAGGCAGAGAGGCAGGCAGAGAGAGAGGGAGAAGCAGGTTCCCCACTGAGCAGAGAGCCCAAAGTGGGGGCTTGATCCCAGGACCCTGAGATTATGACCTGAGCCAGAGGTAGATGCTCAACAACTGAGCCACCTGATGCCTCTAATTTCTTATTATTACTATGTGGTATCATATTGTACCAATGCACCAAAATGTGTTTATCCACTCATCCAATAGTGTGCATTTGGGTTATTTTTACTTTAGGCCATTAGAAATAAAGCTGCTGGGAGCAAGAACGTTTGTGAACAGCTCTTATATGGACATATGCTTTCATTTCTCTTGGATAAATACATACTAGTAGAATGCCAGGATCATGTAGTGTGTGCATATTTGAATTTTTCAAGAAACTACCACACTGTTTTCCAAAATAGCTATATAATTTTACTTGTTCACCATGGGAATGAAAGAGTTCTAGTTGCTTCACAGTCTATCACTTGGTATGGTCAGATCTTTTCATTTTAACCAATTGAATAGATGTCTAATGTTATCTCATTGTGATTTTGATTTGTATTTTCTTAAAGACTAATGATACTTAGCATTTTTTCATTTGTCTATTTGTATTCCATATATTGTCTTTGATGATGTTTCTGTTCAAATATTTTGCCCTTTTTTGATATTAAATGGTTTTTATTCAATTTCTTAGATTTATGAGTTTATTATAGATAGTAATATAGGTAATTATGAAAAGTTTTCAGTCACAATTTCGTTAAGTATTATTTCTGCCCTCTTTCCTTCACTGCTCCAATTAAATGCATATTTAGATCCTTGAAAATTTCACACAAGTTTATTAATGATTTTCATTTTTAATATTTATTTCTCATATATTTAATTTTGAGTAGTATTTATTTCTGTGATTTCAAAATCACAAAGCCTTATTTCTTCAGTGTAGAATATACCATTTTCCTTATCCTGCATATGTTTCTCAGACATTGTAGTTTTCATTTCTATAGATTCAATTTTGTTGTCTTTTCATTTTTTTTTTAAATCTCTCATGTCTCTAAGTTTTGAACATACAGAATGCATTAATAAAAACTATATTAATGATTTTTCTGCTAATTTAACCTCTTGTTCTGTTCTCAGTTAGACTTAATTGTTTATTTTCCTCCTAATTATGAGTCATATTTTTTTTTGCTTCTTTTCACTCCTGCTAATTTTTTACCAATGCTAGATATTGTGAATTTTGCCTATTGAATGCCAGATATTTTTGTATTTTTCTTGAGCTTGGCTACAGTTAATGTTTTTATAGATAGTTTTGTCTGATTGGTGTTACATTTAAAAATTGTTAAGTAAGACCAGAGTTATGTTTAGTCTACAACTACTTTTTCCCCTTTTCCTAAGGCAGAACATGACAGACTGCTCCACCCAAATACCCATAAATTAGGAAGACTTTCCAGTCTGTTGGGAACAGACATTGTTCCCAGTGCTGTGTCTCAGGTACTATTTCTTCTCCTTTTTTTTTTTTTTTTTAAGATTTTATTTATTTATTTATTTTATTTTTATTTGACAAACAGAGATCACAAGTAGGCAGAGAGGCAGGCAGAGAGAAAGAGGGGGGTAGCAGGATCCCCGCGGAGCAGAGAGCCCGATGTGGGGTTTGATACCAGGACCCTGGGATCATGACCTGAGCCAAAGGCAGAGGCTTTAACCTACTGAGCCACCCAGGCACGCCCCTCTCCTCCTTTCTGATGGTTGCTTTTTTTACCCTCAGGTAGTTCCTTCATACATATTCACTGATCAGCAAGTATTCTTGTGAACTCTTGTGAAATCAGAGGTTGAAGATCAACCTCTGCATAGCTATAGAGCTCCTTCTATAAAAGTCTCTTCATTTCTCTGTCTTCTGATGTCTACTTTCCTGCTCTTCTCAAAATGTGATCTCTGTTCACAGTGTGATCTCTTCTCAGTTCACAGAATCTTTGGAGTTCCACTTGCATTCACCCTCCCTTATACAGTCTGGTAACTCTCAAGATTGTAATCTAGGACAGTCATGCAGTTTATCTGCTTGTTTCTTCTCCATCTCTCAAATGTCACTGTCTAGTTGTTTGATATCTGGAATTGTGAAGGCATCTGTTTTATATATTTTGTCTTTGTTATATCAGGCAAATGGGTAAATTTTGTTCCTGTTCCTCCATCTTGGTTAGAAAGAATCCCCCCTTTTTTATTATCAAGTATGAAGATCACTTTGTACAATAATTACATATACTTGATGTACTCTGTGTCAGCAAGACATACATTATACACTTCTGGAAGTGATTTTGGGAGGTAGGAATGTGCTGAATATCTCTGAAGTGTAGTGCATGAAAAGGAAAGTGAAGGGCTAAGAACAAAATCTTAGAAAATACTGAGGAAATTTAAAAAGAAAAGGAAACTAGTGGAAAGTAAAGAAGGAGTTTATGACAATTAGAATGTCATTAAATATACATAAGGGAATTTAAAAAAATTTGGACCAAGTAAAATATTCTGCAGTTTATGTAGGATGAATGCCAAGAATAACTCATTTGTGATAGAACTCCTGAAATTTTAAAGTCTGTTTTCATCAGGATGTCGGTATGAACTTATATTTAAGGGCCTAAGGGTAGGAGTAGGTAAAGAGATCACGAAAACAGTGGCTACTAGGGTTATAAAAGCATTCTAGTAAAGTGAAGACAGAAAATAGGATGTCATCTAGCAGTACAGCAAGATCAAATAAAAGTTTTAATACGGTTCAGAACTATGTCTTTCCCGAAGAGGAAAAAAACACAGAATTATTATCATGGATGATTCAAAGGGAAAATAAAAGTAAAGAGTGTATAGTATTAAATTTTTGCTTTTTCTATTATATAAAAGCTTGTGGGGTCCTTAAAGTGTTTGGATTCCTTAATATGATATTTTGAAGTAGTCAATTTGTCCCTAAAAATCAGAAAATACAGAAGCTTCCAGACTGGCTTGTTGTATTTCCATAGATTTGGCCAGTAAGAATTCAGTGAACGCAAATGGAGTGAGAGGAAATAAGATCAGCATGGTGTCAGCTTTCTGAATCCACAAGGGAACACCAAACTGGGATATAGCTAGAATGAGTGGTAGGTAGCCATCCGGCCACCTCCAGTCTTCAATTTAACAGCTTTATAGCCATCAGCTCTACACTAAGGAGGATGAGGTGAAAAGTTTCACGGCACACAGGGATCATATTAATGAGAAACCGCTTTGTAGCAGCTTCCCCACAAGATGAAGTGAATAGGAAACAGTCTTGTGACAACTCTTCCCAAGGGCACCTGTTTTGTCATATTCCTGGGAGGATTACAAGCAGTTACACAAAGACTTGGGTCAGACTGCACCTCAGCCTAGTCGGCTTGACCTACATATTGTAGGATACATGTATTGTAGCCATGGTGCCATGAAGGAGTTTTCCTGTAGTGATTTGCGAAATTACAGAATAGGAAGGTCAATCAAATTGGGATTAAAAATATAAGAATGGAAAACATTGGAGACTGAATGTTAATGTCCCTTCAAAATTCATATGTTAAATCCTAATTCCCAATGAGGTGGTATTTGGATGTGGGGCCTTTGGGAAGAGATAAGAGTGGAGCACTCATGAGTGAGATTTGAGTCCTAATAAAAGAGACCTTAAGGAGATCCCTTGCCCCTTTGCCTGAGGATGCAGTGAAAAGATAGCTATCTAGGAACCAAGAAGTTACTTCCCACCAGACATGAAACCTTCCAGTGCCTTGATCTTAGATTAACAATCTCCAGAACTATAAGAAATAAATTTCTGTTCTTTATAAACCACCTCAGTCTAATGTATTTTGTTACAGAACCCCAAACAGAATACTCAAGCCTACATTTCCTGAAGAAAGTGTAGAAGAAAAAAGACAAACAAAAACAAAACAAAAGAAACAACAACAACAGCAACAAAACCCAGAAAGAGAAAGATGCAATCATACTACTTTCAGGAAAGACAAGAGTTTTCAATTTCTTTAAAATCAGCAGAATTAGAGAGGAAGACTTATTTGAAGATAGGAAAATGGGAAGTTGGCAGATCCTGTGCCTGACACTTTTTAATAAAATGGAATGGTATATTATGTATTCCTTGATACAGACTGTTTAGCAATGGTCATTAAATGTTAAATGATAATAAATATATTTGTTCTTTTTTACATAAAAGTTAGGGGATTCTAAAAATTTCAATTTTATTGAAGAATGAATAGTCAGAGTCACCACTGATCTTTCTTCAACCACTGAGTGAGCAGAAAGCCCACTGCCATTCTTATCTCTAATTTGAAAACATTTAATCATTAAGGTATAGAAAATTCATTTGAAATGTACAATTCCTGATGTAATAAATGTTACAGATATACAAATGTGGGAAGAAAGTTAAAGCTTATCTAAACCAATCATGTTCACTATATGGATGAGGAAACTAAAGTTTTTAAAGACAAAGTGCTTTTACTAAATGCAATAGATGATAGATAGTATAGTACATTCCCATTTGAGTTGTTTTTTAATTCCAGAAAGCTGACGAAAGTTTGTGCATGGAATGAAAGTTTCTTTACAAGTGCTGAGGAAAAAACAACAACAACAAGAGAAATGTATTGAAATTTCAAATGTTTTGTCATATTTCTAGAACTAATAAAGACTAGTACTGCCATCTTATGTCTTTATGGCTACTTATCAAAAAAATTAAATATGTAATTCTATTTTTGTTGTTGATATGATTTGTTGTTAGAGATTTTTATTATCAATATTATTTGTTGTATGGAGGAAATAAGATTAGCATGATGTCTGCTTTCTCAATCTGCAGGGTAACTGGGAGGGTCAGTGAGAGAGAGAATGAAGGATAGGTAGCTGTCACCCCACTTCTAACCTGCAAGTTAGCAGCTTTATAGTATATATTTTGTAGTAAACATGGTTGTACCTTTCTGATACTAATCTGAAATAAAAACATATTCTACCTTAAAATTAAGGTTATTTTAATTGGAAAAGTTAGAATAAAGTTGGAAGTAGTAGATTATTATAAGTCCAAAACAAAGATGAATATATTTCCTGAAGGTGACTTTTAATATCACATAGGTCAAGTGACTTGTTTGTGTAAGATAAATTATACAATAATATCAAGCAAAGGCAGAAATGTATCTATTCTGTATACATACATCTATATATATTCCTTATATATTTTACAAACACTATAGCTTAGGGTTTGTTGAAATATGTTGAATAGAAGTTAAAGTCATTTTTTTTAAAGATTTTATTTATTTGAGAGAGAGAGATCACAAGTAGGCAGAGAGGCAGGCAGAGAGAGAGGGGGAAACAGGCTCCCTGCCAAGCAGAGAGCCCGATGTGGGGCTCAATCCTAGGACCCTGAGATCATGACATGAGCTGAAGGCAGAGACTTGAGTCAGTGAGCCACCCAGGCACCCCTAAAGTCATTTTTCTACAGAAGTTTGTTCAAGAAAAATACTTTTATTTTAAAACTAGAGAAAAAATTTAAATTTTACACTCACAGATGATGGAAACTTAACCACAATTTACCTATAAACGGTTTCTTTGATAAAACCGATATAATGTATCAAAATATTTAATTATTTTCAGATTAAAATAAAGTCATTTCTAAAGAAGGAAACAAAAGTAAAACTGAGTTTTTGGTGATGTATTTAATATTTATTAAACTCAATAAAATACGGAAGAGATACATTTATTAGTTAGTGAAATGTTTGTCACAAACTTTGGAGTAGCAGGTGCAGAAGTAGAAACTATAAGTACTGTTTTGAATATCAGGGACCTTCTGCTCTGAGAAATAGGTGAATATTCAGGTCAAATACTTAGCAAATAGAAAATTAAAGATCTTGGTCCAAGTGTTTTTAATGCCAAGTTCATCTGTCTTTCAACATCACAGCTATCTCCCCCAAAGCTATCTATAATCTGTTCCTTACTAAGAAATACAATTTACAAAGTCAATGATATATGCGCATGTTTTATAAAGGAAACTATTCTCTCATGCGTTCTCAGTGAAATAAATAGATTGATGTATTGGAGAATGCAGTCTCTGTACCTTTATGAAAATACTTTGTGCTCTGCCATATTTTATTGAACAATTTATTTCTCAATTCCGGTTGTTATTTGTTCTGAGCATACAGAATGACTTTATTAAAGCATTTGGAACTAGGGTAGTAATTGACTGTTGCTGTCTGTGAACTACACAATCAAAAAGAAAAATACTAGATAAAAGAGATGGCACTTCCCAACATTTTGAATTCTTTACAAATTGCAGAATAAGTGAGTTGCTGGTTATGCATTTCTTTTCAAAAAAGTTTCTAAGACACAAAATAGGAGTGAATAATAACAATTTCAGTTTTACAAATAGCTTGTGTATGCATTATACCAATTGTTCCTCAGTCTAATAAGGCGAGTGCTTTCATTGACATTTTACTGAAGAAACCAGCCTCAGAGAGGTTAAATTACTTCCGTAAGCTCACACAGCTGGTAAGTGATAGAATTAGGCCCTAATCACATAATTTTAACTTCTAAATTCTCATGAACTTTCACCATTCTATTAGGTTTCTACTTTTTTTCCTAGACACTTGTTAAAGTAGTTTGTCTTTCTAGATATTTTTATACCATTGTTTAAAATAAAGGCTTGCTTCATCCCTCATAGGTATATTACTTGAGATTGGTGAATTTTAGACAATTTTACCTGCGGGTTAGACACATAGTCTAGAAGATATTAAGCAAATGCTCGGGATTGGCATCTTTCTGGTTTTAATATTTTCTCATGCAATGTCCAAATATTTTTGTTTGGTGTGTGTGTGTGTGGGTGTGTGTGTGTGTCTATAAGTATTTTTTTAATTTTTATTATGGAAAAATTCAAGTATGTACAAATCAAACCAACATTATAATGAAACCCCATGTGTCCATCACCCAGCTTCAACAATTATGAGTATTCTGCTATGTTTGCATCATTAATATATCCATCCACACTTCATCCTACAACTGAAGGGGAATTAGGAAGATGACGATGATGATGACCATGATGATTATGGCTGTCTGTGCAATTTTTACAGACATAGATATTTTGTTTAGGTACAATTTACACTCATTAAAACTTAATTCACCCTGTTTAATATATATGTTTATGAGTTTTGACAAAGACCAACATTCATATGACTATCACCACATGCCCAAAATATCTTAGAGTTGGAACAATAAAATGATGAAAAATAAGGATATAGGTATTATTTCAATGATAAAATATGTCTGGAAGCTATAAACCCACATGGCATCAAAGTAAAATATTACCCTTGGGTTATTTTTGTCCCCTGAAATAGGCTGTTTAAATTATCTTAACAAATGGAAGTTTATATAACCACGTAGAAAAAAAAAAAAAAAGCTGAATTCTATTTCTCTGAAGAACAAGAACTATGATCAGGACAGATCATGGGAAAGCAGGACTTGGGATATTTACCAGGTTGAAAGATTTCAATTCTCACACTCCATAATTACTGTTACTTAGAATCTCTGTATGGACTTGTTCTCTGACTCACACTTTAAGTCGTATTTTTTTTTTCTAAGTATCAGTTCAACAACCTATGGAAGCTAATTGTCTAAGCTCTAGTTTTCAACTCATAATTATTGACTAGTCTATTTAGGGACCCAGCTGACAGTACATATTGATATTTATTCCAATATCAGCTAATTCCAGGTGTGGTTCCCTGATCAGGGGCTTGTGTGAAAGGGTGGTAAATCCAACCAGGGTATCAGATTCCACTTTTTACTTACCAAACAAAAACTAAAATAAATCAGTCTGGACAAAAAGGAAAGTTTTTTTCACATAAATTAAAAATGTCACCGACTAGGTTAACAAAACTCATGGCTGGCTTCAGGGCTCAATTTTGATATCCCGAGTCAGTTTCTTTCTGCGTTTCAGCATTGCCTTCTATTGTTGTAGTTTTGTTATTAGGTAAAAATAGTCTACTCAGCTTCACCCCTTAGGACGTTTATGTATAGTGCATTATGGAAAACAATAAGGGTCTCTTGCTCAAGAGTTTTCACCAAGAATCTTATTGAATCCTTTTGTTCTAACTGAATCGAGTAACAATCCATAATGCAATCACTGTGGTCAAAAAAACTGTTTGTCTTAGATCTAGAGTAGAGAGAAAGACCCCTACCAAAAATTTATGGATCAAATACAGAGAAAGGGAGATTTCCGATTCTTATTAGCAGAATTAGAGGTAAAGAATCCGTGCATTAGATGTCCAAAAAGTAACAAAGACATATTTTACCGGAAAAACTCGGTTTTATCAGGAAGATAACTATCATAGGTAGTTCATAACATAAAATATAATAAGTAAATATTTTTATTACTCTGACATAAGAGTGAATTAACACTGAATTCCTTTTGTCAAGAGCAGCATTATTTATCTCATAGTGAGTAATGAATTTGATGTTGATGATGTTACTGTAATAGAACTCCTAGTATTTTACTGAAAATTATCAAAATATTTTAAAATAGCCTTTTAATGTCATATATGAAGTTGGTCTAATAATCATTTCAACTTATTTCTTAAAATTTAATGAAAAAATAAGTTAAAAATAATAATTTCCTCAAATTCTAAAAACAGATATTAGGATTTTTTTTGTAATCAACTTAAAACCCCTTGATTATATGTTTGGAGTTATGAGGCAGACACATTTTATGCAGTGAAAATCAGACACATAGATTATCTGAGGGTATACATCACAAATACATGCATTGTATTGCTCAGATGCAATATATGCACTGAATTTTGTGATACAAAAACATATTACAGAATGTATAATGTATTGTACTATGTTATAATATCAATAAACTATATTTTAAATACACAAATATAACATATAAGTCAGTATAGATTCTATTTATATTTATATTGAATTTACATTGCATATTTAATATTTATACATGATAAAAATCATACAAGTACTTATAAAATACATATATTTGTATATATAAGTATCCATATTTTCTGAAATCATGGCCATCTTATAGTATCAGAAATAAAACAAACTTTTGTTTGTTTTTGTCAATCTAACAATTTACTAGAATTAAAAACAATTGTTTATTTTTTCCCTTTCTTTCATATTTTAAGTTATTATGTGTTCATAGTAGTTTAGTACATTCCAAAGTTGCCCTCTACTATATGATAGATAACTAGCTGCAGCAAGATGATCACTGCAACCTAAGACATATTCTAGAAAGGCCTAGAAACAGTAATTTAGGGAGTCTACCACAGAGAGTTTTGAAATTGTGTTAATATCAATAATAGTGCTCAGAGAGTAGAATTTACATACAAACTTAATTGCATTTTTAGTGTTTTAGCAGAACTACATAGCTTCTTTAAGACTATGGAAAAGAAAAGATAAAATCCTGCTAAGAGCTCACAACTAACATTTAAGTGTATGTTTCTAATGAAATGACTGAAATTCATATACAAAATTTTCCCAAGGGCCTCGTAAGCATAAAGATTACATAAGATTAAATGATTACATTTCGATCACTAAGAAAAATGGTTAAAATTAATATAGAATTTCAGAAATAATTTAAGAGCTCAGACTAATCTAAGTGAATATATTAAGTTTCTCAGTGCAAATATATACAGAATTGTTTGTTTGTCTGTTCGTTTGTTGTTGTTTTTTTGTTTTTTTTTTTACAGATTTGTTTAGAGGTTATGTGTGAAGCTGGTGCTCTCTGACTGAAGATTAAATCACCATTTTCCTCACCATTAAAAAATTTCCAATGATTTTTCTTTAAATATAGACTGATTATTATAATTCAAATTACCAGAAAGTACCAGAAAACTCACTCAATCCAGTCAAATGAAAAGGTATATTTCCCACCCCAACATAATTATTAATATTAACCTACATTATAAACTACTTTTTTCTTGGTGTTCTCAGGTGGCCATATTATACAGAGTGAAACAAAAATGCAAAGTTCCATGTGATTCTAGGTCTCATGCAGAAAAGTTAGTGGGAATTACCATTATTCCCAGTCACAATGGCCCAGATTTAAGTCCTAAATTCTGCCTTCATGTCACTCCTCTCTCTCTGTAGCAGAATGTCTTCACTGAGCTTAGTAATTAGAAATTTCTCAATCATCTGTCCACATGTTGATCAGATGAAGCAAAACCCCCTGGTGAATTGTCCTAAATAAAATTCAAGCAACTACTGGGCCATATCCCTTCTGTGTCCTGACTATTAAATGATAGTGGGTGTCTTGATACAGTCAAACTGTAAGCCCTGCCATCTTCTAATAGTTAAAGCCCATCAAAATTCACCACATCAAGGAGAAATATACTAACCATAATCCATCTGGCATGGATCTAAATCACACATTTACTTGAGATCGTGGAACACATAACTGATGCACCAGCATCAACTTTGAGGCAACAACGAGGATATTTAATTTTTGTCTTTTGTTTAGGGGAGAACTTTTGCAGAGTGACACTTTACCAAATATCTATACCAGTGCAAATCTGGATACCATTAAATATGAGGTTACAAAACATTCCAAGGGTGAGGTGTTGAATATATGAACCCTTTCCAGACCTCATAGGGACTTTCAGAGAACCTCTTATAGGTACCTCATTAAGAATAAGACCTTTATCCATACCTAACAAAAATGTGGCTGTGAAAAGTAGTATTTATAAAGAATAATCAGACAAATATTATAGTCATTTTTCCTTTGTATCAATGTTCCTCAAAGAAGATAGTTCTAAAAGACAATTGGTAACACATGTTCAGAGGGGAAATCTCTTCATAGATAGGTACATTTAACTGTTACAGTAATCTAAACAATTACATGTGTTTGTACATGTTTATTGCAGGACTTAACAAATAACTAAATATTGCTAACACTATATAGCAATTACTATCGGGGCTCCTGGGTTACATAGTCAGTAAGCATCTGCCTTTGGCTCAGGTCATGGTGCCAGGGTCCCGGGACTGAGCTCCCCATCAGGCTCCCTGCTCAGGGGGAAGTCTGCTTCTCCGTCTCTCACTCCCCCTGCTTATGTTCCCTCTCTCATTGCCTCTCTCTGTGTCTAATAAATAAATAAAATATTTTAAAAAAGAGTATATGGCACTTATTGTGTGCCATGCAAAATTCTAAGACCTTTATATTTGTGAAACAATTCAATCTTTAAAGCAACTTAATGAAGGAGGTACTATTATTATTGCTATTTAAAATATGAGCGAACAGATAGATTAAGTGATCTATCCAAGGTCACACAAGTGGTAAATACCCAAATGCTTTTGATGACTTCTCAACAATGGAATTTTGAAGGCATCATTTCCAATGCTAATTTGAAAATATTGTCTCCACCTAAACACCTAAACTTTCTCAGAAAACATGTTCTGTGTAACAAAGTATGTCCAATGTTATTCTGTATAGTTCAAATATTTCATCAGCCTAAAGTAAATCATGGGGGAGCTACCTGATAGACTAAATTTTTATTGCTTCTATTAGATTCACTTTTACTGATCTTTGCTTTCCCACTCCACTCTCTATGTACACTCACACAGGCTATATGAAATGATAATGATAAAATGTAGAGTCATGGCAAAGTAACAGGACAAGTTTTAACCTTCCACGTTAAATAAAGCAATATTGGGCGCCTGGGTGGCTCAGTGGTTAAGCCTCTGCCTTCTGCTCAGGTCATGATCTCAGGGTCTTGGAATATCTAAAACATTATCCAGGAACATTTTTATGTAGTAAATCTGCTATAACAATTTCATTTTCCCTTCAGATATATTTTTCAAGGTGGTTGGACCAATATTTCTTTGCTAAGTGAAACTTCCCTAAAGCAAGCAGTTACTTGGGGTCACACCTGTTTTTTGTTGTGGTGATGGTGGTAGATTTTGCTTTTGTTTCTTTTGATTTTTGGGTACACCTGCATTTGTGAGAGATTAGTACTTGCTGCAGCCTGATTGTGAAAGCAAGAATCATAAAAATTGGTGGAGGTTATTGATGTTTATATGACACCCAAACGACAACAACCAGATAAATTGATGTTTGGGGAGTGTTATGGACTGAATGTTTGTGTCAGTCCCAATTTTGTCTGTTGAAATTGAATCCTAATATGATGGCATTCAGAAGTGGAGACTTTGGGACATAATTAGTCAGGAGGCTGGAGTCCTCATAAATAGAATTAGTTGCCTAATCAAACAGGCTGTAGGGGTGCCTGGGTGGCTCAGTCGGTTAAAGCCTCTGCCTTCGGCTCAGGTCATGATCCCAGGGTCCTGGGATCGAGCCCCACATTGGGCTCTCTGCTCAGCAGGGAGCCTGCTTCCTCCTCTCTCTCTGCCTGTCTCTCTGCCTACTTGTGATCTCTGTCTGTCAAATACATAAAATAAAAATCTTAAAAAGATAAAAAAAAAAACAAAGCAATATACAAAATCCACAGAAAAAGTGATTTTCAACCATTGGACAAGAGACAGCTCAGGACAATGATCTCTGAGAGCAAAACAAAACAAAAAAACAAGTGAACACACATGAATAAACCAATTCACTATAATTCACTACATGAAGAATTTCTCAGCCATAGCACAGGAGAGGAAACTCAAAGGGAGCCATCCCAGGGATCTCAGTGAGTTGGTTACATAGAGTTCAGAGTACAGGGAGGCAAAGTGTCACAGAGGAAAGAGTTGCACAAAGAAAAAGAATCTTTAGATCTGTACAGGTGTCCCTTGAATCTTTGCATGGAAAGAACCATAAGAAGAACCGCAGAGGATTAGATGTAAAAATCACTGAAGACTCCATGTTCCTAGAAGGACCTCTTCAAGTAGGCAGTTGAGTTCTCAGAGAAATACTGCCCCAGCAAAGGACCCAAATTAGCCTTTAATGCAAGGCTGTTCTGGTGCCACATAAGAAAACCTTCAAAAGCAAATTTCTAATTGATTGAACAATTGCTAAGAAATGTAATTGTGTCCCAGATATAATACCAAGATATTTAAATATATACAAAAGAGTCCAGAATCCAATAAAATAATCACTCAATATGCAAAGATGAAAAAAGTTATCCATAAAGTGGTAAAAATTAAATAGCAAAGGTATAGAAATATGATTAATAACCAAAGATGCTAAACCATCTATTTCATATGAATCCCATATGTTTTTTTTTATTATGGTTAGAAACTAAAACTAAATGGCAGTGCCCAAACTTTTATGTATTTTTAATGCTATGGGGACTTTGCATATTCCTCAAATTAAAGCAGTTTTTCAGAAGAACATTTATCTCTTTTCATTTCATATTTCTTCATGTAGATCTCTCCACAAGAAAAAAGAATGATTTTTATGATAAGAGATTTGATAGAAGGACTCCCAATGTGATAGCTATTGTCTTCTGGTCCCCCTCACTTAACAAGATCAGCCCATTTATGTGTGTGTGTGTGTGTGTGTGTGTGTGTGTGAATGAGAGAGAAAGAGAGAGAGAGAGAGAGATTGAATGAGATTTTTTTTTGTTACCTGAACTTAATCACCATTTAAGTCAGTTTCTTATCCATAATGTGACCAAAGTGGCCTTAATGTCCCCCTCATCTTGACTCAACTTAGCTAGGCTTCTTTCTCACTTTAGGCCTCTGAATACCCTTTTCTTACAGCATTTACTTTAGAAAACATGCAATTGTACATTCTTTCTCTGCCCCTCAGAGATGCAAGTATTCTTCAACACAAGAATATTTTTCTCAGTGACCCAGGAGCAATTTCTTTGAAATGTAATCATTAAGATAGATAGGACCCCTGTTTCTCAGCCTCTGTGGGAGGGATGGCAGGAGCCTCACTAAATAAATGAAAATTAGCAAACATAGATGGCTAAAAACATTGACCAACTTCTCCCATGAAGTCCTCTACTACTTCTCCATTAGCTCATCCCAGATTTTTTTTTCCATTTTTATATTTGGCAGGTTAAAAACCACAATTTTATTTTTTTAAGTTTTTATTTAAATTTCCAGTTAACATGCAATGTAAAATTAGATTCATGTGTACTATATAGTGATTCCACACTTCCATACAATAGCTGATTCTCACCAGATCAAGTGTCCTTCTTAATATCCATTCTCTTCCACTGTCTACCTGGGACCTACCTCCCCTCTTCTGACCATTAGTTTGTTCTCTATCATCAAGGGTCTCTTTCTCAGGTTGCCTCTCTTTCTCTCCCCCCCTCCTTGGCTTATTTGTTTTGTCATCCTAGGTTTTTATAAAAACCCTACCTTTTATTTCAGTGGAATTGAGTTCAATCTCTCTGTCCTAGTACAGTAGTCCTGAGTAAGGTCTCATTTGCCATGTTTAACATGTGCCCAGTGATTTTTTTTTCTTTTGTAAGCATGCAGACCAGCAGGTTTGAGTAGACTAGTAATATTTAAGATGGAATGTTAGAAGTTAAAATTTGTTTCTGAAAAAAGCCAATCCCTATCTGACTCCTAAGCAGGTTTTTAAATTGGTATGGAATACATAGAGAGAAAGAATGTAACTGAGAACTAAACAAACAAACAAACAAACAAAAAGAACATTAATTAACAGGAAATGTTCACAGGTAGGATGTATCCAGATCTCTCTCTCCCTCTCTTTCTCTCTCTGTCTTAAACATGTGTGCATATACCCACACACTGAAAAATCTTAGAGAACTCCTTCTATTTCTGAACTATCAAACAGGTGAGGGAGAAACTTAATTCCCTGACTATGCATAAAATCCACACATAGGTCTGAAATTTTAATGAATTATTATTTTTTTTTAAGTGAGGCACATGCAAGTGAAGTCATTGTCACAGGGAAAGCTAATTAGCAAAAGAACAGGGAATATAATTTAGGGTCTTGAAGTTTTACTACTCTAAATTTATACTTGAATGCACTGGTAGGAATATTTTACATCAGGATTTTATATGGAAAGGGGAAAATATTTTTCATGTTCATCAGATAATCCCAATAGTTATTGGCAATTAAAATAAACTGTTCTCATTAGCACATCTTAACCTGTGCTTCTTAAACAACATCAGGAAATCCTCTGTGCTCAATTTCCTCCAACTTTTCATTGGTCACTTTAATTCTGTTACACTTAACACTTGAGCAGAAATGCATAAGCCAAGTGTCAGTGTTAAAATAGGAAGAATCATAAAATTATTGGCATTCAGTCCAGTTACTTTTGAATGGGACACTCCATTTTATTATGTTTCATTTCTCATAAAAAAAAAGATTGAGGGTTTATCTGTTTGTAAATTGCCATAGTTACAGATGATATACGTTGTCATACTGTCAAAAAATGAGGGGGGGTTGGAATTTCATGGTCTTAACATAAAATTTCCTTTGAAAAGCCAGTTAATGTCTCTTTTCGGATTTTCTTTGGTCTCATATTAATCTCATGTCACTGAGATTCAGAACCTAACAGAGCAAACACTAGATTATGGTGCATTTATTTAATGTGCCTACATTTATGCATTTGATTATTAACTAAGGCATGTAATTATTTGTTACCATTTTATATTTCTCAGCAAACAAGTATATGCCATATAAATTGATCATGTACTGATAGACATATCAAGTTCACCAGATAACTTTTGCTATGCTAATTATCTCAAAAACAATATAGTAAACCTCATGCACCCAGACAGCAATCCACAGGGTGACTGAAGATACTTCTTGGCACAATTCTCCTTAGCCTTTCTCCAGTTTTGGCTAACAGCAAATCCCAGCCTCAGTTTAATGTCTGCAGTGATGCACCCTGATGAGTGAGAGCTTTTCTCAGCATGGATCTTATTAGCATTTTTCTGTGCTTGGCAATAAGCAACTCAATACCGCCTATATCCTCCCTCTTTATTGCCCCCAGCAGACGGCTCTGATTTCTTTCAAGAAAGAAGCATTCTCTACTGGCTGTACAAAGCACATTTTTTTAAGTTTGCCCTATTGGAGACAGGTGAAAGACTGACTTTCAGCAGCTGCGCAGGAGACTACTTCCAAGGGGTCTTTGCATTAATATGTAAAGCAATAATCAGTAAGTAGTACCTTTTGACAAACAACAGGTGGCTTTTCATTCGAAAAGAGGCTGTATCCTATTGTGGATCAAAGATGCCCCATGGTCCTGCCATCACTTCCTGGTACCTCCTACCAGCTCAGGGTATAGAGATATCTTCACAGACTAGAGCAGCCTCCCTCTCCCCAGAGACACCTTCCCTGCTTAAACCGAACTTCAATGGTCCGGCAAGTCACTTCACCAGTACACGCTTTTCCTGTACTCTCAAGTCACAGGGGGCTTTTGAGCTGAAAAGACAGACTTCCTAATCAGAGAACAGAAACCACAATAGAGCATTCTCTGTAAAAATACTCAGCACTGGAATAAGCACACACAATGCAGATTTTCGTTTCCTTTTACCCCATACGTACCACCCAGAAACAGGTGCTCTGGATTGAAACACTTCTTACTGAATGAGCATGTAATTCAGTTAGGAAACTATTTCTGACCTTTCATAAGGCATTGTGTTTCCTATTTTACAGTATTTAGTTGAGTACACCAGCAGGATTGAGAAGTGTTGAGACTGCATTTTGGCCCTAAAAAAATGAGAAATTAATTTTCAAAAAAATAAGATACAGATGCTTCCCTCTTGCCTGAGATATTAAACACTGTATCAACATAGGTAAGGCAGATTAAGGCTAGGTAAATGTGTATTTATGTAAGAGGAAACCAACCCAGAGGTACCATAGAGAATGAGACCCTGTCCCAGCCTATTGTCCTTAGTCCCATTAAGAACCATTAAGAAAATAAACATTGCATAGTTGTATGAATGTTATACCTTTTTCCACATAACAAGTAAATTACTAAGGTGTTTACCATATTTTAACAATTATTTTTAATCTTAGAATTTATAAATACTTGTAATCTGTATGATATATATTTGGTTACACGTCTCAAATTTTTTGGTGTCCAAATTCATTTGTTAAATGAAACACTTATTGGCTTCATCTCTATTTCCATTTAGTTGTCAATCATCATATTTGTATATAATGATATATTTTAAAATGCTCCTGTTTTACCAAAATTAAATGATATTTAGAAATATGTAGACTGACACTGACCCAATGTGCTAGATTTACTGGGGAATGGAAATTAGAGTTCATTATAGAGAATTAGAGCACAAATAAAACTCTAAATATATCCACAGCGGATTGAGTTGAGAGTATTTGATCGGTAAATCCAAAATAGTCAAGATATTTTATTAGACTCTGGAAAATGTGATAGCAACCAAGGGAAGTCACTAACAGAATTTTCTTCTTAGAAATTATTCGCAGAAGAAAAGAGAACATCCTAGAGTGTGAAACTAGTGACATATGAAGTGCGGAATACATAAATTTCTAACAACAGTGACATAAACCAGAAATGAGATTCAATTACTAATTTAATTATAAGACAGTGGACCTTATCATCCTGGGGTGTTAAGCACAAAATATTTTAAAACTTCTTCTCTTTCTCTTTGATTAACAAAAGCACTTGTCCAATAAATAAACACCAGACCTTATGATCATGAAAAGAAAATGATGGTTATCTTGGAATTTCTTAATGTTGACTTTATTTCTGATCTACAAAAATCTGTGAGTTTATAACAGGCACTCTTCTTTTGTTTCTAGTCTTACCTAGAGTTTAAACTTTATACTTCCTCAAATGAAGAAACTAAGACTGAAAGAATTTAAATGATTTACTTAAAGTGATCCAAGTAAAGGTGCAGGAGGGTTCTTCTTATCTAGTTGAAAGAGCCTTTCAATATGCTAGCGTAGCTGTAAATATAAACTTAATAAAGATTACTGTTCATTGAGTCTATACTCTGTAGTAACAATGTTTGAAATTTTCATTCTGCCCTTGCAGTAGCTTCTTTTTTCTTATAGTTTTCATCCTTTCCTTATAAGTGAAGAAACTTAACCAGGTGCAGGTTGAGAAGTCTGTACATTTTACAAAAAGAGGCAAATTCAATGGTTAAATCAATCAGGATCTAAATAGAACACACCTGCATACTACTGTACTGTTTTTCCAGAGATAGAATTGTTCATATTTTTAAAATTTTCTCTAAATACTGAACCATAGATTTGCTGAAAGAGCCCACCAAAATGTCCTGCTAAAACAGTCTTATGGATAATTAATATTTTCTAGTGAGCAGTAAAACATTTCTGCATTAAAGTTGGAGTCACTCTAGTAAGGGAAGGGGGAGCCCTGCACCCTGATAAAATATCATGATGCCTTAAAAGGAACAAACTAGGGGCACCTGGGTGGCTCACTCGTTAAGTGTCTGCTTTCAGCTCAGGTCATGATCCCAGGGTCCTAGGATCGAGCCCCACATCGGGCTGCCTACTTAGTGGGGTGCCTGCTTCTCCCTCTCCCCCTCCCCCTGCTTGTGTTCCCTCTCTCTCTGTGTCAAATAAATAAATAAAATCTTAAAAAAAAGAAACAAATTAGATCACAGTATAGCATGGATTAAAACTATCTATATATCCATGTCTTTCTACTTGTTTATCATTCTGTCTATCTATCTGTCTGTTTTAAGCACTGAACAGGAGGAAATAATGCACAGGGATGCACTTATTGGTGATGCTTTTAATATATACTATGCCTGCAAAAATGTCAGACTCGAAAAAATATTTAAGGATTTTGTAAGAACACACATTATAATTAAATGGATATATTTCCAAGGTCACTCATAACTGATATAATGTAGTTACAGATAAAGAGCCAGCAAAATGACAAAAATTAGTAGCTAACAACACTACATCCAATGATCTCAGCTGGCAACTATTATAACTGTGTCTAAATTTACTACTTAAACTCCTATGACTCTCTATGCAGATAATTCATGGGATAAATTACCCACTTAATTTAATATAATTACAAATCTATTGTTATCTAAATATTCCACAACCAAGAAAACATCTTAACCTTCCTTTATACAGGAAACATCCAGTTATATTAACAATTATGTTTTAACACTAATGAAGAGTGTTGTCTAAGCTGGTTTTACACTCAGCATGAATAAAAGAGATAAGTGGCATTAGAACATAGCACAATGATCCCCACCATGTTCTTCAAGTACCAGCAGACTGAAAACTATAATTCAATGTATTTATGCAAAAAAACCTATAATTTAGATCATTTATGTACTTGGACATTATTTATATTTTTGTACTATGTAATAATTGTTCTAATCCTATAATCCCTATAAAATGTCTTGAAATTTTTAGCAGCTTAACTTTTTAAGTGAATATATCCCTCCTAGAGCTTAACTCATATTAAATGGCAAGACTCATATATGATCTTCCTCTTCTAGATTTAGGCAAGCTTTTTGAAATATAAGTCTGTTATTTCTTAATAAAAAGTGAAAGAAAAATACAGTATCTGTTTATATTTGTGATTAACAAGGCACAAGGACTCCACTAAATTACAGATTCATTTGACTCACACCTTCCTAAAGGACCAGCTATAGATTATTTTATTTTCTAACAAACAACAGGTGAAAGACTGCAGTTTTGAAATGAGGTAACACTGAATTATACTATGTTATTTTTAACTGTGTTCTAACTCTGAATTACTCTGTTATGTTTTGTTATAAAACTTATTTTGCCACAGACTGCCTTTTACTTGTCTTTTTTCACTCTACACCAATTTTGGAGACTCGGGTTTCCTTAAGAGTCTACCAATGAAATTAGATTGTCTAGGCAGCTAACATGCTTGGGACTACTTTGTGTGTATCCTCTCTGTATAGCCCAGAAAACTTTTGACATAAATGTCTAGCCATCAGGTGTGAATGGATCTACAACAACAAGAAGAAAAAAAA
>RCUC01132395.1:0-22073 GCA_003697995.1 Taxidea taxus jeffersonii | reverse complement strand
CATGTGTACCCGAATGTTTATAGCAGCAATGTCCACAATAGCCAAGTTATGGAAAGAACCTAGATGTCCATCAACAGATGAATGGATAAAGAAGAGGTGGTATATATATACGATGGAATACTATGCAGCCATCAAAAGAAATGAAATCTTACCATTTGCGACGACATGGATGGAACTAGAGCGTATTATGCTTAGCGAAATAAGTCAACTGGAGAAAGACAACTACCACATGATCTCCCTGATATGAGGAAGTGGAGATGCAACGGGGGTGGGAGTTAAGGTGGTAGGAAAAGTAAAAATGAAAGAAGATGGGATCGGGAGGGAGAAAAACCAAAAGAGACACTTAATGTCATAAAACAAACTGAGGGGGGTGGGGGGAAGAGGGGTTGGGTGAGGGTGGTGGGGTTATATCATATGTTTAAATAAAGCTTAAATAAAGTAAAAAAAAAATAAAAAAAAATTCTTAAAAATAATCTGCAAATGTCATATAATTTCAATTAAAACAGCATTTTTTTGTGTGTGGAAATAGAAAACCGATGTAGAGATTATCTAGAGGAATTAGCATGGTGAAATATCCAGGATGATTGTGAGAAAAGAAACAGTATTAGAGAAGTGGCCTTTCAAGACCACTGGAGTACTAACAGATTCCTTATGGATGAACAATGAGGAATGGGACAGGGTTTAAATGGAATGACATATCTTATTCCTGTATATGAAGAACATTACATTCAAATAGGAGCACATATTAAATAACTACATGTCAATTTCTTGGCTTTGTTCAATTCCATAGATCTGCTCCTCATTATAGTTTAAGAAATTGGATTGCTATTTCTCTTCATTCAGAAAAATAACTGTTGTTCAGGCTCACACAAGTTGGAAAAAAAAGAATGTGGAATGAATAATTAAGTGTGCAGTTATGAGACTATATTAGAGATAGAAGTAGGATAAAAACAGTATACCTATCTGTGTGTATTATCATCAAACATCTCTATGCGTAATTATATCTATATATCTATACCTATGTCTATAATTTCTCTTGCTTTCTTGGCATATGAAAAAACAATTCAAAAGTTTCCCTGCAAGGTAACAGTGTTTAATCCAGGGGAGTAAAGGCACTCTGACTGGGATAGTGAATAGAGTTCCGTGGGAGACTTTACTCCAATATGCATGTGCTGTTACTTTTAAAAATGGCATCAGAGGGAAAAAATGGCATCAGATAATCTTGACGATTACTATTTTACACCTTATGTTTTTTCTTGCTACTACTACCAATTTTTAAAATGTATTTTCTAATATAGTATAATAAGAAGTAATATGGAAAAGAGATCCTAAATATAGTATTAAGTGAGACAAGCACATTGTACATTAGTATTGTAGCTGGAAGGTAAAATTAAAGGAAACCTTCAATTATCTTAATTTGTATGTACTTGCATTACACTTATCCAACATAGAAGGATAACTTATCATCACCTTATCATTAAAAAATGCTGAAAAAAATTAACCACATAATGATCTTAAAGTCATTTTAATCTTTTAAAATCCTTTCTTGCCTGATGCATCTACTACAAAGTAAAAGTTTTTGAAATCTTTGCATATAAAATGGAGCATAACTAATTAAAGAAGTTTTGAATCCAGTATATCTTAATTCAGAGAATTAAAAATAAACTTCATTGATTTTAAAGAAAAAAGGTTTCTTCTAACCTCTGTTAGCTTTTGCCTGCTGACTGGCAAATCATCAGATCTATTTATAAGTGGACTGTATTCTGCATATATGAACATTCATCTTTATCTGGCTAATTTTAAATGTCATGGCCTTTAGATGGTAGCTACACTTGTGGTGAGCATAGCATAAAGTATAAACTTGTTGAATCATATATTTTACACGTGAAACTAATGTAATATTGAGTTTTAACTATAATTTAAAAAAAAGTCACAGTCTTTGACCCACTCTGTCCTAGATCTGCTTTGAGAACGTAGCCTTAACTACAGGAAAAGCTTTATGTAAAAATACATTAAACTCTGCACTGTTTATAATAGCAAAAGACTGAAGCAACTTAAATGCAATTTATGGAACAGCTTGGTAAACTTATGGAATTTTGAAGTGGACATAAAAACTGATTTTTCTACAATGTTTATATTAACATAGAAAATACTCATATTATGCTAAGGGAAAAAGAAAGAAAACCAAAAGTTTTTATAGTTTAACTATAACTTAAAAAAACTTAAGAACCTTTGCATGGCTGGAAATTTTAATGTTTTAAATTGAGTTGGTTTGATATTTAAAAAAAAAAAGAAGACTTCACTAAACTGAAGTCATTTGGGTTTTTTTTCTCCATTAGAAGGGAAAGACAAAGCCACCAAAATAATTGGCTATTTTAAACTGGCTTTGAGACTCATTTGATCTAAATAAAACTGGCAGCCTTCTGTTTCTCTTAAAGTTTACATTTTAAAGGCCTCATGGAGATATTTAATGAGGGAATATTAAACTTGAAAGTGGTCACTGCCTGACAACTAGGGACAGCTGTATGACAATTTCAGGACCTGCTTACCAAAGAAAGTCTAATGTGGAAGGGTGTGGCTGTTATTCCCTGGGGAAACAGAAAGGAAGGAAGACTATGACAAAGGAGGAAATCAGCTGTTAGACCAAAGAAGGATTTAAACATTGAAAAAATGCCAACCGTTGAAGACAGTTGCTCTATCATACAAAATCCTGAGGCCTGTCCATGGTCCACTTCTGTTGGTCTAGCAATTTGCTCAGCGATTGCTATTCTGGGAAGGAATTTCCACCGAGCTGGCATATCTTCAGCCCCTGAGGTTTCCTCTGATTGACTGATCAACAGGTGTTGAAAAAGGCTGTGGCACAATATCACAGACCCAGTGTGCTCATTTGACTTCTGTAACTATGACTCAATGATATTGAATGATACTCAAGTTTTACTTGAGTATCATTTCATAATCAAGGAGACTTTCTATAAGAGAAAACCTAAACAAATTATTTATGATATTTATACGTAATTGCTTTTCCACAGATACGACATATATATTTGTTAATGCCATATGTATTTATACATATATAATTTATTTATACATTTTATACAATTTATATATACATTTATACATTTATAATTTGTAAATTAAATATTGTACTGATGGTTACATACCTGAAATCTAAATAAATATGATATAGAATGAACTTTTCTTTTTTTAGAGAGGGGGGGGCAGAGAGAGAGAGGGAGGGAGAGAGAATCATAAGTAAGCTCCATGTCCAGTGCAGAACTTGATCGTAGGACTTGAGTTGAAATCGAGTATCAGACCCTTAACTGACTGAGACACGCAGGTGCCCCTACAATGAAATTTTCAAAGAAATGTTGTACACATTACAATTCTAAAAAATATTAAGCTATCTAGACTTAATTTTGTCTTGCAAGCAAATTGTCAGAAATGCTATGAGAATAATAGTCATACTGGTAGCAGGAAAAACAAAAAAGGAAAATAAAAGGAAATATAAGGTATTACGTTGTCAAACACTTAAGGACTATAATTAGTTACACCATTTTTTATTTTTTTAAAGATTTTATTTATTTATTTGACAGAGAGAGAGATCACAAGTAGGCAGAGAGGAAGGCAGAGAGGGAAGGGGAAGCAGGCTTCCCACGGAGCAGAGAGCCTGATGTGGGGCTTGATTCCAGGACCCTGAGATCATGACATGAGCTGAAGGCAGAGGCTTAACCCACTGAGCCACCCAGGCGCCCTTAGTTAAATCATTTTTTAAAAAAATGATTTTATTTATTTATTTATTTGAGAGAGAGGGAAAGAGAGAGCGCATGAACATGGGGGAGAAGGAGAAGCAGGCTCCCTGCCAAGCAGGGAGCCCAATGTGGGGCTTGATCCCAGGACCCTAGGATCATGACCCGAGCCAAAGGTGGACACTCAACTGACTGAGCCACCCAGCTGTCCCGGTTATATCATTTTTATACTAAATTTCATTTGGTTTTTCTTTAAAATTTAGAGCAAAAGAGATACATGTACATGAATCATCCTAAGTTACAATAAAAAGAAAATTTAAAAAAGGTCCAAATTCTCAAAGTTTATGTATCTTGTACATATTGGGGTAGAGTAGCTAACATTCATGGAATCCCCACTTGATAAATTTGTATCATAAAAGACAAAATACATTAAGAACTTGTGGGACTGATTTCAATAATAGCGAAGAAATCAAAATTAAATACTATGTGCTTTGGGGTGGAGCACTAACACTAACATTTAAAGTACTTTATGAGATAATTTAACAGACACAGAGAATATTGTGCTTAAGCAAAGATATTTAGAGTTAGATCAGATTTCAAGATCTTGGCTACCACTAATCAGCTGTAGGACTATGCATCTATAATTTAACCTCTTTAAGCCTTATTTACCTCATCTATTAAATGGAAACAATAATAGTGGATACCTCATGGCTATTTTTGTATTGATTAAATATTATAATAATACATAGTAAGGGCTTACCATATTGCCTAGCATTCAAAAGAGCTCAGTAAATGCTTTTACGATAAAGCCCAATTTTTCTGCTACTAGCAAATGTGTTCATATGATACATAAGTCCAGTAAGCACCAGATACTTACGATCTGACTTAAGATGAACTCATGACTTAGTCACTGGTCAAGTTTCAGATTCTTTTGTTTTCTCGATATAATCATTGAAAAATAAACAACAATTACAATAAAAAAAACCAAAACCAAACAGAAGTGACCAATGCCTCCACTGACTTTTAAAAATAACCTGATCTTTAGGCTTAGAGAAGAAACCTTTTCCTGGGCTCGTACTATTGGGGACAAGTTACCTTTTCTTTTAAGATAAAACTGCTGGCTTCCAATTCTTTCCATTTATTACCCAACTCTGGTAGGGGGGCCCTCACTACCACCTTGAATCCCAGCACATGCACAACACCATGGAATTAAGTATCTGTAGCATTAAAAGGCAAAAACAGGCTGGGGTTGAAACCCCAAAAGGCAAACACGAATAGGTGTCTTAACAAAAATAAAGGGCATTTCCCCCCTCAATTTAAAGTCTTTGTGATTTATTATTGGCGTTACAAATGTTCCCAGTGCACAGTAAGAGTATTTGTAATTTTTCATAAAAATGAAATTCTTAAGACAAAAACTCAAAGTCCTTGTCCTCTTTTACTCCATTTTTAAGTGCCCAGCACCCACATAAGAACACCACATCTTACCGTGAAATTTCACAGTTCACAGTGTCCAGCATTTAATTTCTCGGCCTCTTCATTTTCTTCGACCAATCTTGTTTAGATTTCCAGATATTTCTGTCTACATTCCTTTTCTAGTTACATTCATCACTATTGCCTCTATTACCTCTTTGAAATTCTCAGTGTAATCCGATGAATGGGTGGCATCTTTCAATCCTGCACCACTACTCTGGGCATGAAAACTGGAAAAAAGGAAACCCCAAAAGTTCCAGGCCGGAGACGGAAAACAGAAACCGCTTTCCTAGGTACAAAAGGCTGGCTGGGCAGCTCTGCTTGTCAGAAGCCCACGTGCAGGCTCTCCTGGGAGCCTCCACTTCCGCACTGCTTTCGGACTCCTACATCACTTCCTCCCCGGAAGGCCCGGGGTGGGGGTGGGAAGGCGGCACCCTGCTGCTGCTCTTTAGTCGCTGCGCCTTCAGTTCCGCTTGGGCTCCAGCTCCATTCCCTGGTTCCCGGGTGAAGAGTGGGAGGTGCTCCAGGAATCTTGGTGAGATTGGGAGCGGAAGGGGGTCAAGGTATAGGAATGGGGCTGGAGCAGGGATGCCCCACGCGGGTTCTAGGTCTTCTTTGACATTTGGATAGATTGAACATGGAGATGATTGGGGCTGTTCTCGGGCCCTCGGGGCATGAGGTGTGGGGAGCTGGGGGCACCCACTAGGCAACTGGACGCCCCAGGAGGTGGGGCATAGGGAGAAGCAAGGAAAAGGGACACCCATGAGGAGCGTGAAGGGTTGGGGGTGGCGATTCGAGGAGTCCGACTTCTGAAGGAGAGGGCCGAGTGGAGTGTTCAGGCATTTAAGGGGTCTTCTTGAAAGAAAGGGCGCTGGGGATCTGGCGTCTTGAGGAGAAACGAAGTGAGGTCAGATCTGAGCATGAACAGTAAGATCTAGACATTGACGGCAGCAAGCCGCTTCCTCTTCCTGTACTGGACATAGACCCTTTTAATCGCCGAAATCCGTTTTTATCCTGTGTTCTCTCTCTCGTTTCTCTTTTGTTTACAAGTTGCATTTGTAAATTCAAATTTAATATCTCAAGGTATGTGACATCAGCTGCGATGGGGCCGTGAGAATCGTGACAGTTCCTAACAATCTCTTCTAGAAGGAGCCAGGCAAAGGATATTGCCAGGCGGAAGCAGTTCCTTCAAAGGCAGAATTAGAGGTCCAAAAGATAACATCGAGGTAACGCAAATCTTCATGGTTTTGAGTAGTTTTCCTGAAAGCAGTAGCGTGTCATTCAATGAATCTTAGGTTTGCAGTTTAAAGTTTAGTAAAAGAATATAGATACTGGTAGTTGAGCCTGCTAAAGTAATTCCAGAATGAGTTGCAGCCTCCAAGGTCTTTGCCTCTCCCCTATATCCAAAGATATTGGGAATCCAAAGCTATCAGAAAGAAGTTTATGTGTCTATAGCTTCTATCTATCTATCATCTGTCTGTCTTATCTATCAGTCATCTATCCATCCATTCATTTTCTTCCATCTGTCCATCCCTAGACCTATACAATTTTAAATTTAAAACATATTTGGCTGTCGTACTGGTGTGCACATGTTTTTCTCACTTGATGATTTATTGGTACATATTACTCATTTAGTAATTGCTTTATGTTATCTCATTTATCCTGTATCCTAACTGATTAGTTTTATTTCAAGCAGAAGAGGACATAAAACAAAAAGTAAATGCCCTTCTCTATTACTTCCCTCACCATATTTAGTCTCATAATTTTAATTCTCCTCAAGGCTACCACCATAAAGACGTTATTTGTAACTCTATTGCTTTGTTACTTGTCAATTATATACGTATAATTCTGTTTCTTGGTTTATTGGCTTTGGGTAGAGTCTACCAACTTACTGCTGTGAAACACACACACACACACACACACACACAAACATACACACCTACCAGTCTGTTTTCCAATATGAGTTATATTTTAAAAATTCTTTCCATGGTTAGCTTTATGACTTTAAATAATATGTGTGTGTTATTTTCCGTGGCTACATTTGAAGGTGTTGAAGTCTACCTTCCTGGCTGCCACATGCTCACTTCCCACTGTGAGTAAGGAGGTCTGATGTTTGTTTTACTAATGTGACCCTTCTTAGGTCATCTCCTAAATATATCTTCATTGTATTTGGGAATACAGTTCTTTCAGAAAAGTATCAGGCTTCTGATTTCATTTGCTGTACTTAGTTCTCTTTATATTCAGAGGTCTTACATTTGTTCTCTTATTTCCCATGCATCTCTCTCAAATTAGTGGAGTCTGTCTTATTTGAAATGATATCTTACCTGGGAAAACATCTTCATCTGATCTCTGCAGTAAGCCTAAGTCTTTTGTTTAACCCACTCTTTATGGTCTTTGTTGAGTGAGGCCCCCTAGCTCCCGAGTCTTATCACTTTTTATTTAAGATACAGAAATAGTTGCTTTGAAAAACCCCAAACTTCTCAACTCTTTCTTCTAACTCCGCTTTCCGACTTGCCAGTTCTTTCCTAAGACATTTCCCCCCTTTCTTTGGTGCTAGCTTTCTAAAATCAGAAAATAAAAGAATAGATACTGATAAACTTTTCCAATCTCTTTCCTTTGAGTGTTAGGCTCAGTTAACCTGTGATTGTTTTCCCAGTTTTGCAGGAGATAGCTTTTACCAAGTATTTTGCTCTGAATCACATGGGTTTCAGAGTCTGAGATACCTGGTTTCTCACTGCCTGTTATTTGTCCATGAGGCCCAAGATACATACCATGTTTCACTGATTTTTGTTGTCCATGTCTCCACCTCTTTTAACACATCTCTGAAAAGAGGATGCCTATATAACTCTATGGTATGTTGTAGTTTAACTGTCTGTATTACAATTTAGTGGTACATAAAATAATGCTAAATCTTGTAATTCATGGCTTCTTAGAGTAGAAGAACTATAATACTATATAATATATAACAGCAGCACCCTACTTCTGTGTCACTTTCTGTATTAGTTAAGGGATTACTAACTTTTGTAACAATTAGAACCTCTACATTTCAGTGGCAAAACATAAGAGAAACTTATATCATGTTCTTCTTAGGGTTCAAAGCAGAGTTTCTTAGTTAGTGGACAGCCCTTGATGGTAATTTAGTGACTCGACTCCCATGTTGTGGTTCCATTTTCCTCCCAAGTCTTAATGTTCTCTGCAGTTAGCTTTTTAGAAGGGAAATGACAGTAGACAAGGAATACCTACTTTTCAGGAGTCCTGCCATAATTTCCATTTACATGTCGTTAGTGAGAATAATTTTATGGCCACCTCCAGATACAAAAGTGTCTGGAAAATGTAGTTGTTGGCCATATAGCTACTTCTTAGTGACAGCTCTAAACTGTGAAAAGGGAAACATGAATTTTGGTGGACTTATTACCCAACAGATCCTTTTTCTATTTTTTCTTTTTATTTCAATCAGAATCTAAATAAAGTTCTCCCATTACAATTAGTGGATAGAACTCTTAAGTGTTTTTTAATCTGCAGGTTTCCTTTCTTCTCTTTCCCTTCCTGTCTCTCTCTTATTCTTGTCATTGGAGGCCTGATCAGTTTGGTTTTTTTTTTCAATGATTCTTATAGATGGAATTTTGTTCCATTCAGAGATAGGTGTCATGCTTTCTCTATTTTTGTGATATTAGCACCTGGTGCTCAATATCTAAATATTAGTCATTAGGCATTTCAAAATGAAGATAATATAAATTTCTCATTCCTTTTTCATAGGTTTTTTTTTGAACTGGGTTATTTATATAAAGACAAACTGCCCCTCATACTATTTGCTTAATCAGAGATACAATTTGTATGGGAAATATGGGATAGATATTTCATTCTTTAAATCTTCATTTTTTTATTTGTCATTTGTCTTAGTCTACCATAGCTGCCATAACAGGTCCCATAGACCATGTGGGTTTGAACAACAGAAAAATATTTCTCTTGAGAAGTCCAAGAAGTCCATATCAAGGCTCCAGCTGATTCAGTTTCTGGTGAAGGTTCTCTTCCTGGCTTGTGGATGGCTACCTTCACACTGTGTCCTCACAAGAGGTAGGGAGAGGGTGGGGGTGTAGCATGAGGAGAGCTTTCTGCTGTCTCTTTCTTATAAGGCCACTAATCCTATCTTGAGGACCCCATCCTCATGACCTTATCTAACCCTTGTTATCTCTCCCATCAGCCCCATCTCCAAATACCATCATGTGGGGGTTAGGGCTTCAACATATGAATTTGGGGAGATATAAACATTCAGTCTTTAACATCCTCTTTGGATGCTATCTTTGGATTCCCTGTTGTAAAAAAAAATGATAGAAATAACGTATTTAGTTATTTTTCTACCATTCTTTTTTTATTTTTCCCAAATTGGTTGGTTATATTGGTCCTTTTATATTGTCAGTGTTTAAAATATTTACATTGCATTCTCTAAATAAATAAAGTTCATTGTTATTTGCCTATATATTGAATTTTTAAAATGTAACCAAAAAACTATAACATTATAACTATATGTGTATATATATATGTGTGTATATATGTATATATATACACATATATATGAATATATATACACATATATATGTTCACATATATATACACATATATATGTGTATATATGTATATATACACATATATATGAATATATATACACATATATATATTCATTGTGGAGTTAAGTGTTGTGATTAGACCTGAATAGTAGGAAATGTATTCTCTATCATTAAATCTTGCTTACTATAGACTTTTCAAAGCATTAAAGAACACAAAAGACATTGGTCATGTGTCAGAACATTCACTGTTGATCATGATGATAGAAGAGCTTACTTAAATCAGTTCAAACTGTGTCCAGATACTTTAAGCAATTTATGTATTAGCACATTTTATCTTGGTAATTACTCTAGGATAGTAATATTATTCCGAACTTGCAGATGAGGGAACTGAAGCAAAGAGAGAGAATAAGCAACTTGCCTCAGTTCATACAACCTAATAGATAAAGAATTAAGATTTCAATTCAGTCCAGGCATCCTGGCTTCAGAGCTCATGCTCTCATTTGCCTTGCCATACTGCTGCTTATTTCCATTCCATTGTAGCTAAAATGTCTGGCAGAGTTTAGATTTTATCTTTGGTGCATTGAAATTTTACCAGGATGCGTCTAGTTGTGGGTTTCTTTTTCATATCAAATTTACTTTGTTTTTGAAGAACCTTTAAAATCTAGGGACTCATATCTTTCTATAGCCCTAGATCGGTCTTCTAAAATTACATTTTCTCATGTTATATTTTTGATTTGATTATTTTTATCACTCATTTTGGTATCCCAGTTATTCTTATATCTAATGTAATTACATTGTGGACAGAAACACTATTTCTTTATATTTTCAGTTATTTAAAAATATTAGGACTTATGGGGTGCTTGGGTGGCTCAGTCAAGCATCAGACTCTTGGTTTCAGCTCAGGTCATGATCTCAGTGTAATGGTATCAAGCCCCACATTGGGCTCTGTGCTCAGCAAAGTCTGCTTTAGATTCTTTCCCTCTCCCTCCCTCTCTGCCCTCACCCCCACTTCTGTGCACACACACTCTCTTTCTCTAAAATAAATAAATAATCTTCAAAAAAATATTAGGACTCGGTTTATGGCCCAGTATATGGCATGTTTTGGTGAATATGAATGTACCATCTTTTTTTTTTTTTTTAAAGATTTTATTTATTCATTTGACACAGAGAGAGAGATCACAGGTAGGCAGAGAGGCAGGTAGAGAGAGAGAGGAAAGCAGGCTCCCACTGAGCAGAGAGCCCGATGCGGGGCTCGATCCCAGGACCCTGAGATCATGACCTGAGCTGAAGGCAGAGGTTTAACCCACTGAGCCACCCAGGTGCCCCCCATCTTTTTTTTTTTAAAGTAGGCTCCATTCAAAGTGTGGAAACCAATGTGGGGCATGAACTCATGACCCTGAGATTATGACTTGAGCTAAGATCAAGAGTCTGACTGAGCCACCCAGCTGCCCCATGTACCTTGTATTTTTGAAAACAGTATATAACATGTTCTGGAAGTGTCATTAAGTTAAAATGGTAGATAGCTAAAATTATTTTTTTAAAGAATATGCTAATATTTTGATTCATCATAAAGATTTAAATGTGGTATTTTGGGGCTTAGTCAGTACAGCATGTGACTCTTGATCTCTCATGGTTCTAAGTTCAAGCCCCATGTTGGGTATAAAGATTACTTAAAAAAATAAAACAAATCTTAAAAAAAATTATGTGGTATTTTAGTTTTGTTATTTTAGAAATAGTAGGTATACATCAGTGTTCTTATATATATTATATATAATACATGTATGTTATATACATTAACATATACAATTTTGTTATGAAGGATGTTTATTTTAAGGACTCCCAGAATACGAGAAAGGAGGGGAAATTTTATTGATAACCTTTTTGCTCTCTAACCACCTATCCTTAAATTCTAGGAAGCGCTTTAGATTTAAAAGTCAGCAGGGGTTTCATTTACAGCTCAGTAGAATGGCAAATTCAGCTGAGGTACTAGGCTTGTTGTTACTTGTTATTTAAGTCAAATATTCCCAATCAGGTTATATATATATATATTTTAATTAAAAATTAAATAGATTCTAGTTTTAGCAGATCTTAATCCAAATACAGAATTTCTCTTATCCTACTCCCCAGAAGCAACAGTTATTTTATTCTTAAGAATTCTGGTGTAGGGGCGCCTGGCTGGCTCAGCTGGGAAAGTGTGCAAATCTTGATCTCAAGGTTGTGAGTTCAAGCCTCATATTGGGCATAGAGCTTACCTAAATAAAAAAAAGAAAACAATTCTGGTGTATATTTGTTCAACTTTTATTTATAGGTTTTTTTTTCAATTGGTTTGTTTTAACATTATTTAAAGATGTAAGTATTTTCATTGATACAGAAAAGTAAGGCTTCTGTAATTGACATCTAGACTACTTAACTTAAAAATGGCAATTTTGGCGGGGGAGACAAGATGGCGGGGAAGTAGGAGGGGGCGCCGTTTCAACCTGTACCCTAAAGTGAGCTGATTACCTACCAAAGAATTCTGATCACCCATGAAATCAGTTTGAGATTAGAATATACACTTCTGGATCTCTATGGGGGCAGAAGATGCCAGTGGGCAGGTAAAGCGGAGTGGGAACATCGGACTGATATCAGAAGATAAACAAAAGGGTGAGGGAGCCACCAGAAGCAACCCATTGGAAAGTGATACCCCAATGCGAGAGTGCCCTGGGATTGGGGACCAGCATTGACTTGGAGTCTGGTTGGGGGCACTCAAAGAGAGTAAAGGATTGTGGGGGAGATTGTGGGAACGGGGCGGCTGGGGACAGGGGCTTGAGTTCCCGGACCCAGGGCAGCCACCCCTGGCGCTGAGCCAAAGAGAGTGCGCTGAAGAAACCAGGTCTTGGTCCCTGGGCTGCCAGCGCACCTGAGAGCGTCTGGGTGGCGGCTCCCCGTGAAGGGCAGGAAGCCTCGCCAGCCGCCAGCCGGCAGAAACGCAGCCTTTTGCTTCTTTGCGCACTGCACTACCAGAGTCTGAGTAGCGCCCCTCACCCCTCCCCGAGAGAGGTGCACGCAGGTGCCAGCTGGCGATCTCTCACTGTCTCCAACCGGAGAGTCTGAGCACTCACAGCCCAGGCCAGCGGGAAATCTCAGTGCTGCGCTATCATTGCTTGGAACCTCTGGTTGTCTGGAGCTGCCCAGACAGCTGCGGCTATCGTGGTTTTAGGTACAAGTAGGAGTTCCTGTGTCCCCAGAGACTGAGACTGGGAACCAGCTCTGCTAGCGGCCGAGGAGGAATTTATGTGCTCTGGAGCACCAAGAGGGGAACAGACTGAAGCTTCTCCCTGAGAAGGAGGTCTGGGGGCAGTTTGCTTTCCTCTAAACCTCCAAAAACCATCAGAAGCTGCCAAGGCCAGAGGAAACAAAGGAATAAGCAAACAAAAAAAACCTCCAGAGAACAAAAGCCTGAAAAACCAGTTTCCTCAGAGCCCACCTCCTTGATGGGGGCAGGAGAACTTAACTCAGGAAACAGTGCCTGAAAACCCAGGAGGCAGGCCCCTCCTCCAGAAAAACAGCAACAACAACAACAACAAAAAAGACAAGAGAACAACCGCCACTACTTCATAGATACAACTTTTATTTTTAATTCATTCCCACTATTCTGGTTCATTTTTTAATAATTTTTTAACCTATTTACCATCACTGTGAGATGTCCAGTACATCAAATTTCATAGTAACCTTTTAACCTGAACTTTTTGATACGTATACATGTGTTTTGCTTTTCTATTTTTTAAAAAAATTTTAAACTTTAGTTTATTCTTTTTTTTATTTTTATTTTTTAATATTCATATAGAGTTAAACTTCAAGGTAATCCCCTTTCCCCAATCAATGCCACCCCTATAGGTAAACAAGTTTTTAATCCCCCTTTATCTTAGGAAAGTTGAGTCCTTTAACAAAGATATCAAGATACATCCAGGAAGAATCAAAATAACCTTCCTTGCCCACACTGAGAATTTATAACCACTCTCCCATCTTTTTCTCCCACCAGTGTTTCTGTGTATTTGTTTTTGTCTTGGTAGTATATAAATCTTATACCTGGGGTTCTTTTTGATGAGGTTCTTCTGTTGTTTTGTTTTGTTTCTATATATATATATATTTTTTTTTTCTCTTGTCATCTACTTTTATCAGTCTTTTTGTTTGTCTGTTTTTGTTTGTATACTTTATAATTCTTACATTGGTGCCCATTTGGGCTGGGCCTTCTCTCTCTCTTTTTTTTTTTCCCTGTCTCTCTCACTCTCTTTTTTTTTTTTTACTTTTTTTTTTCTTTCATTTGGGAGGGGACTCTTGATTGCTCAGAAGTGTTCCAGGTTGCACCTTGCCTGCACCACGTTCGATACATTCAGGTACAGCCATTCAGCCATCTCTCACCAAAATGACTAGGAGGAGGAATGCCCAACAGAAGAAAACTCCAGAGGCTGGGCCGTCTGCAACAGAAATAATGGCTATGGACATAGACAATATGTCAGAAAGTGAATTCAGGCTAACAATTATCCAGGCAATAGCTAGGTTGGAGAAAGCCATGGATGACAAAATGGAATTGATTAGGGCAGAAGTGAAAGCCACCAGGGATGATGTTCACAATGTTCTCAATGAGTTCCAATCTAATCTAAATTCTCTAAAAGCAAGGGTAACTGAGACAGAAAATAGAATTAGTGATCCGGAGGACAAACAGATAGAGAGAAAGGATCAGGAGGAAGCCTGGAACAAACAGCTTAGAAGCCATGAAAACAGAATTAGGGAAATAAATGATGCCATGAAATGTTCCAACGTCAGAATTATTGGAATCCCTGAGGGGGAGGAGAAAGAAAGAAGACTAGAAGATATGGTTGAACAAATTCTCCAAGAAAATTTTCCCAATATGGCGAATGGAACCAGTGTTCATGTACTAGAGGCAGAACGGTCTCTCCCCAAGATTATAGAATCTAGAAAGACCTCAAGACACCTAATAGTGAAAATGATGAATCATAATTTTAGACAGGACCTCTTGAAAGCAGCTAGGACAAAGAAGTTCCTTACGTACAGAGGAAAGCCCATCAGGATAATGTCAGACCTGTCCACAGAAACCTGGAAAGCCAGAAAGGGCTGGCAAGACATATTCAGGGCACTAAATGAGAAGAACATCAGCCAAGAATACTTTATCCAGCAAGACTGACATTCAAAATGGATGGAAAGATAGAGTTTCCAAGACCGGTAAGGTTTAAAAGAGTATGCGACCACAAGCCAACACTGTAGGAAATATTAAGAGGGGTTCTATAAAAGAGGAAAAATCCCCAGAATATCATTGAACAGAAATATATGGAGACAATCTACAGAAAGAAAGACTTCAAAGGTAACATGATGTCAATAAAAACATATCTTTCAAAAATCACTCTCAATGTGAATGGCCTAAATGCGCCCATAAAATGACACAGGATTGCAGATTGGATAAAACGACAGGACCCATCCATATCTTGTCTACAAGAGACCCATTTCGAACCTAAGAATACACCCAGACTGAAAATGAAGGGATGGAGAAGCATTTTTCATGCCAATGGGCCTCAAAAGAAGGCCAGGGTAGTGATTCTCATATTAGATAAATTAGATTTTAAACTGTAGTCAGAGATATGGAAGGACACTACATAATTCTTAAAGGGACTATCCACCAAGAAGATCTAGCAATTGTAAATTTGTATGCCCCCAATATGGGAGCAGCCAATTACACAAGAAAACTGTTAATCAAGATAAAGAGTCATATTAATATGAATACATTAATAGTAGGGGATCTTAATATGCCACTCTCAGTAATAGATCATCCGAGCAGAAAATCAGTAAAGAAACGAGCATTGAATGAAACATTGGACCAGATGAACCTCATAGATATATACAGAACGTTCCACCCTAAAACAACAGAATACTCATTCTTCTCAAGTGCACATGGAACCTTCTCCAGAATAGACCACATACTGGGTCACAAATCAGGGCTCAACCAATACCAAAAGATTGGGATTATTCCCTGCATATTCTCAGATCACAATGCTTTGAAACTGGAGCTCAATCACAAGGAAAAGTTTGGAAGGAACTCAAACACCTGGAAGCTAAAGACCACCTTGCTAAAGAATGCTTGAATCAACCAGGAGATCAAAGAAGAACTTAAACATTTCATGGAAACCAATGAGAATGAAGATACTTTGGCCCAAAACCTATGGGATACAGCAAAGGCAGTCCTAAGGGGAAAATACATAGCCATCCAAGCCTCCCTTAAAAAAATGGAAAAATCCAGAATACACCAGCTGTCTACACCTTAAAGAACTGGAGAATCAACAACAAATTAAGCCAACTCCACACAGAAGAAGGGAAATAATCAAGATTAGAGCAGAGATCAATGAGATAGAAACTAGAGATAGAGTAGAACACATCAATAAAACTAGAAGCTGGTTTTTTGAAAGAATCAATAAGATCAATAAACCATTGGCCACGCTAATCCAAAAGAAAAGAGAGAAGGCCCAAATTCATAAAATTATGAATGAAAAGGGAGAGATCACAACTAACACCAAAGAAATAGAAACAATCATCAGAAGTTATTATCAACAGTTATATGCCAGTAAGTTAAGCAACCTAGATGAAATGGATGCATTCCTGGAAAACTATAAACTTCCAAAATTGAACCAGGAAGAAATTGACAACCTGACTAGACTGATATCTAGTAATGAGATTGAAGCAGTTACCAAAAACCTCTCAAAAAACAAGAGGCCAGGACCTGACGGATTCCCTGGGGAATTCTACCAAACTTTCAAAGAAGAAATAACACCTATTCTCCTGAAGCTGTTTCAAAAAATTGAAACAGAAGGAAAACTTCCAGACTCTTTTTATGAAGCCAGCATTACCCTGATCCCCAAACCAGGCAAAGACCCCACCAAAAAGGAGAATTTCAGACCAATATCCCTGATGAATATGGATGCTAAGATTCTCAACAAGATCCTAGCAAATAGGATCCAACAGCACAATAAAAAAATTATCCACCATGACCAGGTGGGATTCATCCCTGGGTTGCAAGGATGGTTCAATATTCACAAATCAATCAATGTGATAGAACAAATCAATAAGAGAAGAGAGAAGAACCACATGGTCCTCTCAATTGATGCAGAAAAAGCATTTGACAAAATCCAGCATCTGTTCCTGATTAAAATGCTTCAAAGTCTAGGGATAGAGGGAACATTCCTGAACTTCATAAAATCTATCTATGAAAAACCCACAGCAGATATCATCCTCAATGGGAAAAAGCTCACAGCCTTCCCGTTGAGATCAGGAACACGACAAGGATGCCCACTCTTACCACTCTTGTTCACCATAGTATTAGAAGTCCTAGCAACAGCAATCAGACAACAAAGAAATAAAAGGTATCCAAACTGGCAATGAAGAAGTCAAACTCTCTCTCTTCACAGATGACATGATACTTTATATGGAAAACCCAAAAGACTCCACCCCCAAACTACTAGAACTCATACAGCAATTCAGTAATGTGGCAGGTTACAAAGTCAATGTATAGAAATCAGTTGCTTTCTTATACACTAACAGTGAAAACACAGAAATGGAAATTAGAGAATCGATTCCATTTACTGTAGCACCAAGAACCATAAGATATCTGGGAATAAACCTAACCAAAGAAGTAAAGGTACTCGAGGAACTACCGAACACTCATAAAAGAAATCGAAGAAGACACAAAAAGATGGAAGACCATTCCATGCTCTTGGATCGGAAGAATAAACGTTGTTAAAATGTCTATACTTCCTAGAGCAGTCTATACTTTTAATGCCATTCCAATCAAAATTCCACCAGTATTTTTCAAAGAGCTGGAGCAAATAATCCTAAAATTTGTATGGAATCAGAAGAGACCCCGAATTGCTAAGGAAATGCTGAAAAAGAAAAACAAAACTGGCGGCATCATGTTGCCTGATTTCAAGCTTTACTACAAAGCTGTGATCACCAAGACAGCAGGGTACTGGCATAAAAACAGACACATAGACCAGTGGAACAGAGTAGAGAGACCAGATATGGACCCTCAACTCTATGGTCTTCAACAAAGCAGGAAAAAATATACAGTGGAAAAAGGACAGTCTCCTCAATAAATGGTGCTGGGAAAATTGGACAGCTATATGTAGAAGAATGAAACTCGACCATTCTCTTACACCTTACACAAAGATAAACTCGAAGTGGATAAAAGACCTCAATGTAAGACAGGAATCCATCAGAATCCTAGAGGAGAACATAGGCAGTAACCTCTTTGATATCAGCCACAGCAACTTCTTTTAAGATATATCTCCAAGGGCAAAGGAAACAAAAGCAAAAATGAACTTTTGGGACTTCATCAAGATCAAAAGCTTCTGCACAGCAAAGGAAACAGTCAACAAAACAAAGAGGCAACCCACGGAATGGGAGAAGATACTCGCAAATGACACTGCAGACAAAGGGCTGATATCCAAGATCTGTAAAGGACTCCTCGAACTCAACACACACAAAACAGATAATCACATCAAAAATGGGCAGAAGACATGAACAGACACTTCTCCAATGAAGAAATACAAATGGCTATCAGACACATGAAAAAATGTTCATCATCACTGGCCATCAGGGAGATTCAAATCAAAACCACATTGAGATACCACCTTACACCAGTTAGAATGGCCAAAATTAGCAAGACAGGAAACAACGCATGTTGGAGAGGATGTGGAGAAAGGGGAACCCTCTTACAGTGTTGGTGGGAATGCAAGTTGGTGCAACCACTTTGGAAAACAGTGTGGAGATTCCTTAAGAAATTAAAAATAGGGGGCGCCTGGGTGGCTCAGTGGGTTAAAGCCTCTGCCTTCGGCTCAGGTCATGATCCCAGGGTCCTGGGATCAAGCCCCGCATCGGGCTCTCTGCTCAGCAGGGAACCTGCTTCCCCCCCCCCCCCCGCCTGCCTCTCTGCCTACTTGTGATCTCTGTCTGTCAAATAAATAAATAAAATCTTTAAAAAAAAAAAGAAATTAAAAATAGAACTTCCCTATGACCCTGCAATTAGCACTACTGGGTATTTACCCCAAAGATACAGATGTAGTGGAAAGAAGGGCCATCTGTACCCCAATGTTCATAGCAGCAATGGCCATGGTTGCCAAACTGTGGAAAGAACCAAGATGCCCTTCAACAGATGAATGGATAAGGAAGATGTGGTCCATATACAGTAAGGAGTATTATGCCTCCATCAGAAAGGATGAATACCCAACTTTTGTATCAACATGGACAGGACTGGAAGAGATTATGCTGAGTGAAATAAGTCAAGCAGAGAGAGTCAATTATCATATGGTTTCACTTATTTGTATAGCATAACAAATAACACAGAGGACATGGGGAGATGGAGAGGAGAAGGGAGTTGAGGGAAATTGGAAGGGGAGTTGAACCATGAGAGACTATGGACTCTGAAAAACATTCTGAGGTTTTTGAAGGGGTGGGGGGTGGGAGGTTGGGGGAGCTAGGTGCTGGGTTTTATGGAGGGCACGTATTGCATGGAGCACTGGGTGTGGTGCATAAACAATGAATTCTGTTATACTGAAAAAAATTAAATAAAAAAAGAAACATAATGTAATGAAATATAATGCAAGTTACGTGTGTAACTAAAGATAATAATAGCTTTATTTAAAATAAACAAGTAAAATAAAAAATGGCAATTTCGATCTGTTGATTAAAGACTTATATTCTTTAAGGATGAGACATATTACCTGAAGCATTATATTTTATTTATTTATTGATAGTAGGCCACATTAGCTTCCAAATTGTGATAAGATATATTCATCCATTTGCTACTTTTATCCTCTTTTAAATTTGGAGAGGAAAAGAATTGGAAAGTGAGAAGTGAAATTGTTGTGTACTCTAAGTAGTATGTGCCTGCTTAAATATAGAATACACTTGATTTAAGTCCAAGTTTTGACCTATGACATACACTTGTGAACTGGTATTTAAGGATTGAAGCCTAGACCTTATCTAGAATTCAGAGCAAAACAATGGGCCACATTTGGTTTGATCCTATATTCCTTTATTCTCCAACTAACACAATTAACAACCACTAAATGATTATTTCAAAATAATGTACTTATCTTTCTCACCACAGTAGACTGTGTATATTTTGATTTTCCTAAGCTTCTTTCATTGAGCACTGCTTTAATTCTCCATCTTTAATACAATACTAACATTGGTGTTCAGGGTTTTTTATATGCTTATCAAGAGACTGGAAATTATTCTTGGGAAAGCATATTTTCTGATGGCTTTGGAAGGCGGCCTGAATGATCAACAGTCTTTTTCTAAATCCTTAATGATATATTCATGGGAAGTAGTCTAGGTTGTGCTTTCACTGGGACAAGAATCTGATATTCTTAGACTTTATGCATATATTATACAGAGCATGGACAGAAACAAAAGTCTTTTTAAGGAGTTAACATTAATAATTCCTGTTGTTGGGGCGCCTGGGTGGCTCAGTGGGTTAAGCCTCTGCCTTCGGCTCAGGTCATGGTCTCAGGGTCCTGGGATTGAGCCCTGAATCGGGCTCTCTGCTCAGCGGGGAGCCTGCTTCCCCCTCTTTCTCTGCCTCTCTGCCTACTTGTGATCTCTCTCTCTGTCAAATAAATAAATAAAATCTTTAAAAAAATAATTCCTGTTGTTTTGTCTAGTTTTTCATTTTAACTCCCGAAATGACTTAATTCCATATTTTTCCATCTCTTTTATGGAACCTATTATAGGTAGATCTAAAAAATGAAATAAATTTAATAATAGTAAATAGATTTTCACTCTTCTGCTTTGATATACTGCAACTTAAATACTGTGATACAAAGTTAACTATTAATATAGCATATTTGAACCAATAAGAAAATAAAAATATATATTTGCTTAATATATATACATGTTTATAACAAAATATGAAAGAAATATTCATAACTATTACTGCCCTATTTCTGATGACATGACATGATTATAGCTGGTATTTATGACTACATTCTTCTACTACCTCCATAATCTTCTACTACTTAATCCATGTTCCCTTTGCTCTCAGAAGGTGCTTCAGCTGCTCAAGATTCTTTGCCAGGTGGGAGGTATTAGTTTCCTAGGGCTACTATGACAAAATACCCCAGACTTGGTAGCTTAAATCAAGAGGAGTTTATTCTCTACAGTTCTGGAGAAAAAGTCTGAAACCAAAGCACCTACAGGTTTGTTTCTTCCTGAAGCTTCTGAAGTAAAAACTGTTCTATACCTTTCTCTTAGCTTCTAGTTATTGCTAGCATCCTTGGCTTTCTTGGTTTATAGATGCATCACTCCAGTCTTTGCCTCCATATTCACAGTTATTTTTCCTATTTCTGTGTGTATCTTCTGTGTCCAAATTTCCCTCTCCTTAAAAGGACAATGCTCATTAGATTAGGGCCCACTCTAATCCAGATTGACCTTATCTTAACTTGATTATATCTGCAAAGACCCTATTTCACAATAACATCATCTTCACAGGTACTGGGGGTTAGGACGTAATATGTCTTGTTACAGAACACAAGTCAGTCTACAACATGGGGTAATCCAAACCTTTATTCCTGAAGGGCTTGGATTATTAGAAACCCGTCTTTTGAGTTGTTACAGTTTCCCATTGACTTTAATCACATGGCAGGGTAGCATTAAGAGATACTTTAAGGGATCTCCTATATTCCAGACATACTCTTTATTACCTCTACTGTGTAGCATGATCAGTTGAAGCACCCAGCACAATACATTCCTTCTTTTTCAGTTGATTCAGAGACATTAGGAACCCAAAGTGGCAAGATAGCAGTCTTAATTTCAATGGAATCATTGTGTCTTTCCTGGTAGAATAATTTCTCCCTTTGGAACTAAGACCTCTAGACAAACAGAGCACAGGGCTACCACAATAGGGAGCAAAAGTTTTGCTAGGGGATTACTAGGGGTGATAGAGAAGCTATTCTCTTTCCACTCCTTCAATTCTGAATTAGTGAACCCTGCTTATGGGAGAATAGTACCATGTACTGGACACTGATTTCGAGCTTATACAGCTTCTTGCAGAGCCTTGCCCTAGAGCTGCAAGGTATTGTTACCTAGCTGGTGTGGTAGCTGAGTTTCAAAAGATGATTTGACCATTTTTTTTAACTTTATTTAAGCTTTATTTAAACATATAATGTAACCCCACCCCCCTCTCCCAACCCCTCTTCCCCCCACCCCCCTCAGTTTGTTTTATGACATTAAGAGTCTCTTTTGGTTT
>ML102086.1:26130-48651 GCA_003697995.1 Taxidea taxus jeffersonii | reverse complement strand
ATTTTTGGGATAAAAGTGTTAGAAAACAAAGCATGGTATGAAAAACAGACTTTTTTTTGTAAATGGCATAAAATCCCATGCCAACCTATACCAGTTTTTAGGCAAACTTAAGAGATAGGCAGTATGTTGAAATTTTTAAAAGTCAGTGATCTAAGGTTGATGTACTAGAGAAAAGTTTATGAAAGCACACTCGGGTTCTCTACTAAAGGATAAATTGAGATGCACTCAGAAGAAATATAAGTTACAAGGGGAAAAACATGATCACAAAAGTTACTAAGACTTTATCATACAGGACTTACTAGAATAAAATGAACATCTTCAACAGTACTCCAAGATAAAATGATAGGTAAGAGGTATGGAGAGCTAAGGAAATGGGCTTTTGGTTTTCCTTATTCACCCAAAGTTACAGCAGATTGAACTGTCCCAGTTAAATTTTCCTGTGAAAAGATTTTGTGAAAAGACTTTTTCACAAAGTCTTTTCACAAGACACTTGGGTATTCACCAACATTGCTACAAAAGAGGGAGAACCATAGTAGACACCCCTTCGTAAGAAAAACAGCCACTAAAAACAACGCTGTATTTCAGCTGTCATTAGAGACACACCAGGAAATCGAGTAGAGATGGAGAAGGCTTTATCACAGTCTTTGATGTAGTCCCAGGCCCGTATCTATCTTAGCCATGCTTAAGAGCTGGAAGTTCAATTTCACTTCAGAATAAATGACAAACCGTATTTTAATGTTTAAAAGACGAAGCAAAAAAAGCTCAGATGCAGCATTTCTCCTGGAAGCCCTTAAAAACATATTGAAAATGGGATAAAACCAATCTGGCCAACTCCTAGAAAGAAGCATGCAAGTCCCAGGAATAATCGCTCATAACACTAAGCTGTTCCTGCTAGTTTGGGCCTATGATAACTGCTGCTATGAGTTTAGCTCAGCTCCCATCTGGGACATACAGAACTTAACACGTAATTATATGCTGCCTATAGGGGCTTTATAATCATATATTTTGTCTTCTACCGAGACTAGAAATCCTCAAAAGCAGAGTCTAGGACTTCTCCTTTTATCCTGTCCCCTAGTACCCAGCACACAGTCGATACCTAGTAAGTGCATCAGTTGTTTGTAATTACCTCTAGGAGTCCTTTGTCAGTGCCAGGAACCAAGCAACTTCAAATGAACTCCCATTTCCACCAAAGATTTTAATCAGAAAACATGATCTTGGGGTTAATGGTATGTAAGACAGTTAGGAGACATTAGCATGGACATCTATTTCTCATAAGTCGTCTTAGATTGATGTTCAAAACAAATCCTAAATTTTTCAAGATCAAGGAAGTTTGAAACAAATCCTAAGCCAAACTCTAACTTCCAACATATTTCTTAGTTATCTCAAGCAAAAGTGCAAACGGTGGAAAAGGGGGAGAAGAGAGGTCCAACTGCACTTTAGTGTTAATGGTAAAACTGCAGCTAAGAGATGAATAATTCCTAAAATTATTTATTCCTGACTAAAATTAAAAAGTCAGGAAATGACAGATGCTGGCGAGGATGTGGAGAAAGGGGAACCCTCCTACACTGTTGGTGGGAATGCAAGCTGGTGCAACCACTCTGGAAAACAGCATGGAGGTTCCTCAAAAAATTGAAATAGAGCTACCTTATGACCCAGCAATTGCACTACTGGGTATTTACCCTAAAGATACAAACGTAGTGATCCGAAGGGGCACGTGCACCTGAATGTTCATAGCAGCAATGTCCAAAATAGCCAAGTTATGGAAAGAACCTAGATGTCCATCAACAGATGAATGGATAAAGAAGAGGTGGTATATATATACAATGGAATACTATGCAGCCATCAAAAGAAATGACCTCTTGCCATTTGCGACGACATGGATGGAACTAGAGGGTATTATGCTTAGCGAAATAAGTCAATCGGAGAAAGACAACTATCATATGATCTCCCTGATATGACGAAGTGGAGATGCAATGGGGGTGGGGGTTAAGGGGATAGGAAAAGAATAAATGAAACAAGATGGGATCAGGAGGGAGACAAACCAAAAGAGACTCTTAATGTCATAAAACAAACTAAGGAGGGGGAGGGGTGCTCGGAGAGGGTAGTGGGGTTACATTATATGTTTAAAAAAAAATTATTTATTCCTAACCTCTGCCTGTTGGACCTATACCAGCATCCAACCCCTCTCTAGTGAAGTACTCAAAGCTCTATCAAAAAGGTTGAGAAACCTCTAATTAACCTTCGTTTGCCAAGAAAGGTAGGGCCATTTTTCAAATTAAAGCTGCCAATTTCAAACATATGTTTGAGTTCCAGGTTTGCTACACCTAAACTAAGAAATCACAGATAGAAGCAGAATACAGTTCTTTATATCATTTCCAAAAATGTTCTCCATAAAGAACTACCACCTGAAAGAAATTAATTTTAGATTAAAGCACCAACCAGAAAATGCCCTCAAGCTAATGTTTAAAAATCCATTTTTTCGAAACATATGTTTAACTACACAGAAGAACCTGGTGGTTGCGGGTGGGCGGGGCGGGGGGGTAGTAGGGAAGGAGTGAAATAGGTAGGTGAAGGGTTAAGGGAACACTTGTCATGATGAGCACTGAGTAATGTATAGAATTGCTGAATCATTATATTGTACACCTGAAACTAATATAACACTACGTTAATTAGACATGAATTAAAAAATAAAAATCCGGGGCGCCTGCGTGGCTCCTGGGGTTAAACCTCTGCCCTTAGCTCAGATCATGATCTCAGGGTCCTGGGATCAAGCCCGCATCCCCCCATGAGCACTGTGCTCAGCAGGGAGCCTTCTTCCCCCTCTCTGCCTACTTGTGATCTCTCTCTCTGTGTCAAATAAAATAAATAAATAAAATCTTTTAAAAAGTTTTAAAAAATAAAAATCCTTTTTTCCCTACTCCATTCAAATATTACTAATCACTACTGACTACAATTTTAAAATAAAAGTAATTTTTTATAGCAAATTCTAAGGCCAATTAAAAATTTAGAAAACAAAGGCCTTTTAACTTTACCATGAGTAAATTAATCTATAAATCTTTATCTGTATGAAAGTTAAAAAAAAATTCTGTGATCTCAAGAACAGTGAGAAACTAAGCACTAAAATCTTTCCTTCCAAGCATAATAGATCAAAATGTGCTAAACATAATTATTTTTAAAATTTCTAATAAAATGATCAACAAACCAAGAACAAGTTTCAATATCACCACATTTGAAATTTACTACAGATCACTTCCTATTTAATAAATTCTTAATCTCTATTTTAATTACTTCATAGTTTTCTTTTTTTTTTTTCCTAAAGATTTTATTTATTTATTTGACAGAGATCACAAGCAGGCAGAGAGGCAGGCAGAGAGAGGAAGGGAAACAGGCTCCCTGCTGAGCAGAGAGCCCTATGTAGGGCTCCATCCCTCTGGGATCATGACCTGAGCAAAAGGCAGAGGCTTTAACCCACTGAGCCACTCAGGCGCCCACTTCAAAGTTTTCAAATGAGCCAAACTCATAACTGCTTTTTTAAACAAAGCTGCATGCACACGCGCGCGCGCGTGCACACACACACACACACACAAATTTTTAAATTCTGACACATTGGGACGCCTGGGTGGCTCAGTGGGTTAAGCCATTGCCTTTGGCTCGGGTCATGATCCCAGGGTCCTGGGATCGAGTCCCACATCGGGCTCTCTGCTCGGCGGGGAGCCTGCTTCTCCCCTCCCCTCTCTGCCTGACTCTCTGCCTACTTGTGTGATCTCTGTCTGTCAAATAAGTAAATAAAATCTTTTTTAAAATAAATAAATAAATTCTGACACATTAAGAATGATCTAGATGAAAACCTATGAGCACCAATTGGCCATTTCAATAACAATCTCTTTGGTTAGAAATATTTATGGAACTTGTTAGCTTCTATGATGTTTTCCTAAAGTTATTAATTCTAGACTTAGAGAAATACTAGCCTTACAAAAAGGAGGAAGTCTTCCTAAGGCTCTGCCGAGCACAATGTTCTAGCTGATAATGGGACCTTCTATGAAAGAATCTGTTTTAAAAATTCTGCAGGATTTGAATGATGTCAAATTAAATAGCTATCAGAATAAACCAATTTAGGGGCTCCTCGGTGGCTCAGTCTTTAAGCGTCTGCCTTCAGCTCAGGTCATGATCCGGGGGTCCTAGGATTGGCCTGCATCAGGCTCCCTGCTCGGAGGAGAGCCTGCTTCTCCATCTCCCTCTGCCTGCCACTCTGCCTGCTTGTGCTCTCTATTTCTCTGTCAAATAAATAAATAAAATCTTTATTTTAAAAAAAAAAAAAAGAAGAAGCCAAGTTACCAAAAAACAAAAAGAAACACAGAATTAGCACAACTACATATAAAAATCATAGACAAGACTCTATATCTCAAGAAGCAAGCTGAAATTTAGTAAGATGCTAATATCAAGTTATAGAGCTATTTAAACAGAACAAGGGGACAACACATCAAGGGCAAGACACCCGTAATAACTCTAAACATTTTGAGGAAATGTTTTCACAACAACAAAAAAAATGTCTGTCACAGCTTCTCTGCTATTTATAGTAAAACTTTAAGTCACAATCAAGTTTCTTGGTCTGCTGTACCAATTCACATACAGAGAAAAATGTACTTTCATCTGTAAAACCATCACACTCAAGAGGCATTCGTGATACAACTTTAGCAAGAGGTCCCATTATGAAGCACAATCACTGCATATTTCCTAAGTGGGTCATATTACCTAGAATATCCTATGGGGACAAACTGTTCTCTCTGAAGCACTAGTGGAGAACAAACTATTTTCCTTGGAAAGGGAAGATATTTGCAGGGTAGCAAATATCTCACCATGTGCCTTCCTAAAATACTTTTTATCTTGAAGTGGCAGGCTTTGCAAAACAAAACAGCAAAAGCATACACAAAAACAAAATCCCCCCCCCAGATGTTTATTTAACTTTTTTCTCTTAATCTAACACAAGGTGCACAGTCTGCCACAAAAAAACAAACAAAAATATGAATTAATAATTCACTGAATACCTGTTATACACAAGATGCTGTATCAAATACCAAAATGAGCAAGTTAAAGCCCCTCCCCTCACTGGAAGGATATATATGATCTAGAAAGGGAGGACACTGTAGTAAGGTCGTGTAGGTTAAAATTCATGTAAGTGATACAAATAGTAAACAGATAGGAATTTAGAGAACATATCACTTTGGATCATCAGGAAAAGACTTCATGAAAAATGTTTATTTTAGCTGTACTTAGAAGATAGTGTGAAAAAGTTCTAGTTTGGGAAATCAGAAAATCTATTCTAATCTTGACTTTGCCATTAATCAACTTGGTAGAGATGGACTCAGGTTTCCTTATCCATAAAATAAGGTATCAGACTGGATGATTTTCAAAGGCCCATTCCAGCCTTATTATCTATGGAAAAAAATTAATACGATTTTATGTACAGCCTTTTTAATGATCTTTAAGTTCACAATATACACTTTTACTACAAAAACTCTAACAATAAAATCAACACAATAGTTTCTCCTTGACTCCCACTCTCTTCCCCAGAGGTAACAAGTGTATCAAGTTGACATATATCTCTCCAGACATTTTCCAATGTATTTACATACAGGATTGTGTTACTTTTTTAAATAAATGAGATCATACTGGAAATACTATTTTTCAATTTGTTTTTTAGCTTAATATACCTGGAAATCTCTCCATATACACACATTCTTTTCACCTGCTGCAAGTTATGAATATATTATAATTTATTTAGCCATTCCCCTATTAATAGAAATTCACATTACTTATTTTTGGTTATTGTAAAAACTTTGTTACTCTTGTTCATGCATGCATCAGATGTCCAAAAGGGAAGTAGGGGTAGGGAGAGTCAAGGAATTTGAGCCAAAAGTATAATGGTAGAAAAAAGAAATGAAGTTTAAACCAGGTGTCCACAGTTTCAGCAAAGGAGGAAATGGGAATCACAATAATATACTGGAACTGTCTTTAGACTAGGAGTAAAGAGATACGGGTCCTAACTCTTGGTTCAAAAACTGGAACTGAGTAAAAAGTGGGATTGGACACTTGAAATCACAGAATTTTTTTGGACTAGAAGAGATCTTAAGGATCATTTAATCCTACACCTAATTTTAAAGAATCTGAAGCCCTATCCCTAAACTAGAATGTGATTTTGATGACTCCTAGCTTGTGTTTTTGCCTCACACTCTGCTGGGGGCATTTAAAAAAAAAACAACAACATAAGGTTGAATAGTCACTGTTGATAAATGTTGTAAGGAGACAATAAGAAGTGAAAATGGCTGATCCATAAAGAGTTTACAGTTAAAGACAGCATAAATTTCTAGTGGACTTTAGCACATCTGATTTCCAGCAACCCTTAGCAACTCTAAACAGGGTGGGGAGAGGGGGGACAGATGGACAGTTAAGACCTCCCCAGATTAGAGGTTGGCAGACCAACAAAGCAGTGAGGACATTACTGAAAAGCTACTTTCATTCTTCAAATGGTAAGGAAGAAAGATTCCAATATATTGACCTACTTTGTCTATAGACTGTTTATAGACAACATGTTTTAAATAAGCTAAGCCATCCTTCCTTAAAGTTCTGTTTAACAGCTATGTGCTTTTGCCCCCCTAGTGTGGCATATCTCATTTAATGATCACAGGGGCCTGATAAAATGACTGATTTGATACAGCAATATGATACAGTTATAATCACAAAATGGGATTTCTAGAACCTGAGCAGATATAAACTACTCAGAGGAAAAAAAAAAAAGACAAAGATTTAGCACAATAACATTTACAGATTAACTTTCTACATTTCCTTAGAAGTCAATGAAAAGCATTTTTCCAAAAAGAACAAGGTCCTAAATATTCAATAATATTTCAATTTCAGAATCATACCTATCTTTTTTGTGTATGTATACAGCTTTGAGGAATATACTTTTATTATTTATATACACACAGACACATATGCTTCCCAGTGTAAATTCTGGTTTCATAGAACTATTTATTATTTATCATTACAAAGTAAGTACTTACAAAATAGGCTTTTATCATTGTAGCCATAGCACCATATGTTACAATAATCTTTAGATATTCTACAGAATCCCAAATTTTGAATGAGGATTCAAAATCTCATTTTGCTCATTTTTCCAGCTGTTCTTTCATTTTGTGTGTGTGCCTTGAGGGTGTTGCTGCATGCATACACACATACATTGTATCAGGAAAATGTTTTGCAGGCAACAGAATAAGAATATTCCTATGATTGCTAAACTTAAAATTCATAGAACTCTAAAACTTTTCATGGAAGAAGGGAATTCAGAAATCATTGAGGTCTCTTCCTTTTACTGTCAGGGAAAGCAAGACCCAAAGAAATCAAGTAATTCATATATAACATCCACAGCCTATCAGTAGTAGAGATGAAAGGAAAATCATTATTTTCTGACTTCTGGTACAATTCTCACAACAGATTACAAATCTGCAAAGAATTTATCTGTGTTGGATCCCAGGCATCCTTTTCAAGAACTTGGCTCTTAAACCATGTTTGGTATTAAAATCTACCTTTCTCCATTAGCTTTCCCCAAGATAACAACAAAACAACAAAGTCATGCGTTCATTAAGTTTCAACTTCTCTTGAGTTAGAAGATATAAGAAACATGTCATGTGTTTATCCCAGGGCTGTTAATTATTTTCTAAGCAAATCTGCCCTTCAAGAGCTGTTAGCAAGTAACCATGTTAGAAAATTTTATTCTCATTACTGAATTCTTCTTTAGACTTATGGTTTTTCCACTAGAAATACCCATGGGACTTGCAATTGGCATTAATCACTAGAATAAATAGAAAAATATAAGTACAAAATAATTATTCTCTGCAACAGCTAAAATGTATCAAATGAATCTAAGTTTTTAAAAGATAAAGAAATGTAAGATACTAAAGAAATCTCTCATGTAATAAAAAGGTTTCTTACTGATATACGTCTTGGCAGGCTTTGTCAAAATTTCTACCAAAATAAAAATTTCTTTAAATGAAGAAGATGCCAGCTTAAGAAAAAGTACTTGACTTTCAGTTACTACTGCTATTAAACCAATATTTATCAGAGCATTTGTACCATACTAATTACTATATGTGGCAAAGGAATTTACCAAAAGAGCACATTGCCTCAAAGTCTAATAGAATTCTGCTATCTAATTATTATGAGTATCAGTATAAAAGGTAGAGCCAGTTTTATGGATCAAACATATTCCTCAAAGATGCACATAAAATAAATTTTTGTATACTTTATCACTAAAATATACCAAGAAAGTTCATTAATCAAACCATTCCCTTTTTTAAAAATACAAATTCAGGGGCACCTGGGTGGCTCAGTGGGTTAAGCCTCTGCCTTCAGCTCAGGTCATGATCTCAGGGTCCTGGGATCGAGTACCGGATCGAGTCCCACAGAGAGCCCCACACAGAGCCCCACATCAGGCTCTCTGCTCTACAGGGAGTCTGCTTCCCCCCAACCCCCACCTGCTCACTACTTGTGATCTCTCTTTCTCTGTCAAATAAATAAAATCTCTAAAAAAATATATGAATTCATGGTTTGAGAGAAAGTGTTTTCTTAAACAAGTTATAGTTGCACAGAGATACACACTGTGCAATCACTTGGATGAAAAGGTACTACACATTTACCATGATAAATAATATTCTTCATGTCAATTATTTAAAGTCTAACAATTATTTATTTCTAGACATAATTTTAGAGTTTCAAGTTATAATATTTCTGGATTATTTTTAAGACCTAATGATCTCATCTTTTCCCATGTTATCAGCTGTAGAAGTGATTTCAATGTTTAGGAACTATACAGCTTAAGTTCTGAGAACAACTGGTTTTTAGCATGTAATTCTTATCTAAGTCAGCCTCTATCACTTTGCAACCTGGGTCAGGGAGTAGAAAGCTTAACCTTAATATGCTATTTCTGACAAAGGTCAATATAGAGGGCACCTGGGTGGCTCAGTGGGTTAAAGCCTCTGCCTTCGGCTCAGGTCATGATCCCAGGGTCCTGGGATCGAGCCCCACATTGGGCTCTCCGCTCGGCAGGGAGCCTGCTTCCTCCTCTCTTTCTGCCTCTCTCTCTGCCTACTTGTGATCTCTGTCTGTCAAATAAATAAATAAATAAATAAATAATCTTTTTAAAAAAAGGTCAATATAGAAACTGTGAATCTAGCTAGATACTAATGCAATGATTTCATTGCATAGGCTGCATTTTAGATGTGTAATTTTATCTTGGCTACGCTTCCTTTATTAACCATAAATTTTATCTCCAAAACCCACTAATTACTTCATCTCTATCTCATAACATTTAATGTCAACAGGTGCCCATCTCTGCACTCTGACAGCTATTTTTAGTTTATCTGCAGTTTTCACCATTCCTATCCCTATAAAAATATGGTTAAAATATTCATTTTCTTGCATACAAAAGTAAATGCATCAATTATATGTCTCCATGACTAATAATGGTGGTATTCTGCATACTGTTGGATAATGTTAGCATCCACATTTATCCAGTTCTGTGGCTTCATAAATAGAAAAACTCTATTAAATAATATCTCTTACTTTCCAACGTATAACTACTTTTTTAGTGTCCTATAGTTGCTCTCAATAACTCAGTACTGTAACTGGACTCCTACTATCTAAAAAAGTACAAAGAATGAAATTATCTTCTCCAGGACTTTTACATAAATTAAAAATAAGGGTGTCAGTTTTCCATCTTTAGACTAAAAAGGAAAGTAGCCATCATTTTATTTGCCTAATCACAAGACTAGATCAGTAGCTATTTCCTGGTCTCTGTACAATGCTATTTCTCCTTCCCTCCACAACTATACTCTTAAAATTTGTTGTTTAAGGCCCCCAAAACACAATCAGGTTGCATTTTATTACACTTCAAATGAAACTTATAAAATTAATACACCCTTTCAATATATGGTCTTAATTTTGTGGGATTTCATTGTTAATTAGAAGCTCTTAAAGACCTTTAAATATACCCTTCTTATATGGGACAGAGCTCGAACTTGACTTATTATCAAGTACTCAAACCATATAATATATTGGAAACTTATCTGTGGTTAATTATATGTCTTAAGTAATAAAGTGTTGAGTCATTTGTGTAGCGCCATCAGATGATAATGACATCACTACTTTAAAGTGCCAAACTATGAGGTCAGTCAATTCTTTCCGACCTTTCTACCAATCTATGGTGACTGGTCTGATGAGTGGATGACCACAAAGTTGGTGAGTTTAAGTTAGCCATTAGTGAATGCGAAGTGGTATCACATAGTTTTTGATTTGCATTTCCCTAAAGACCACTAATGTTGAACACCTTTTCATGTGCTTATTGGCCATTTGTATATTTTCTTTGGAGAAATAAGTATTCAAATCTTTTGCCCATTTTTTTATATTGGGATTTTTATTGTTTAGTTTTAAAAGTTTCTTCTATATTCTGGATTCAGGTCTCCTACTGGATATGTGCTTTACAAGTATTTTCTCTAATTCTGTGATTTGTCTTCACTTTCTTGATGGTATCCTTTGAAGCACAAACATTTTTAATTTTGATAAAATTCAATGTTATCTATTTTTTCTTTTGTTGCTTGTACTTTTGTGTCATGTATAAGAAATCACTGCCTAGCACACAATTACAAAGATTTACTCTCATTTTCTAAGAATTTTATAGTTTTAGCTCTTAAATTCAAGTCTATGATTCATTTAAGTTAATTTTTACATATGGTGTGAGGTAGGAATCCAACTTCATTATTTTGCATGTAGATATCCAGTGTATCAGCTACCACTTGCTGAAAAGACACTAAACTGTCTTGGCATCCTTGTCAAAAAACTGTCTTTGGCACACCACAAATGTGAGTTATTACCTCCAGACTTCATTCCATTGGTCTATAAGTCTATTCTTTGGCCAACACCACATAGTCTTGATTATGAAGCGTGACAGTAAGTTTTGAAATTAGGAAGTATGAGCCTTCCAATTTTGCTCTTTTCAAGATTGTTTTGATTCTTCTGGGTACCTTGTATTTCCATATGAACTTTAAAATCAGTTGTCAATTCCTATTAAAAAGGAAACTGGAGGGTGCCTGGGTGGCTCAGTTGGTTGAGCGACTGCTTTCAGCTCAGGTCATGATCCTGGAGTCCCGGGATCGAGTCCCGCATCGGGCGAGCTCCCAGCTCCACAAGGAGTCTGCTTCTCTCTCTGACTTCTCCTCGCTCATACTCTCTCTCACTGTCTCTCTCTCAAATAAATAAATTATTTAAAAAAAAGAAAAGGAAACTGGAATTTTGACAGGTTTTGCACTGAATCTGTAGATCAATATAGGGAGTATTGCCACTTTAACAACATTAAGTAGTAGTTTTCAGTATACAAATCTTTCGCTTCCTTGGTTAAATTTATTCCTAGGTATTTTATTCTTTTGGATGTCACTGTAAATGGAATTGTTCTTATAAACTCATTTTCATACTGGTATATAGAAACACAATTGTTTTTTGTGTGTCAATTCTGAGCCCTCCAACTCTTCTAAATTTGGTTATGAGCTCTAATAGGTTTTTTGTATATGTGGATTCCTAAGAATTTTCTATACATCTGACTATGATATCCGCAGATAAAATGGATTTATTATTTGCTTTCCAATCTTGATGCTTTTTATTTCTTTCTCTTGCCTAACTGCCGTGGCTAGAACCTCCAGAACAATGTTGATTAGAAGCCATAAGAGCACACATACTTGTTTTATTCCTGATCTTAGAAGAGAGCATTTAGTCTTCCACCACAGTATGATGTTAGTTGTGGGCTTTCATAAATGCCCTTTACCAGGCTTAGGAAGTTACTATAAGGTATTTTCAAATTGAGATTTACTATAAGGTATTTTCATACTGAGATTTATATCTTAGTAATAAACCAAGGCTAAGAGTTTTTGACTAAACTTCCTCAAATTACTGAACCCAACCAATCCCAACTGTGGACTTTTGATTCAGCTATCGTCATATATTTCAAACTTACAATAAAAGTTTAGTTTCCCTAACCCCATAACCTGTCTTTAATGCAAGTAAATATCCTTAGGTATTATTAGTTGAGGTAAGAGTTTCAGTGAAAGTTCTGCCAAAGCAATCCTGTAATTTCTTTTCCTCCTAACAAATGTAAATTTTTTCTAAAATGTACTCACTATATATAAAAGTGCATGTTCTTTTTTAAAAATGTCATACAAGCACCCAAAATATGCAGCTAAAACCAGTTACTCTATGCTCCTCCTTCCAAGGAATCCTAAATAACCAGGTAATATACTAAGAAACCACTGCCTAACCCATGGTCACAAAGATTTAGTATTCTGTTTTGTTCTAGGATAAGGCAGATCAAAGCAATCACTCTGTCAAAATATTCATGTCAAATGGGGATTGGATATGTAGATAGTCTAGGAAGAAATATCATATTCTTTATCATGTTCAAACCACTGGGATAAATGTAACTAATACATCAAAAATTCTAATATAAAAAAGTTGAAATTATTTATGATATTTTAGTCTCTGAGTATATGTAAATCTTTACCTTGTAAAAATACTTGCCATTTTCAACTCACAAAATGAGAAAGAAATAAAGACCTCACAAGTGGAGCATGAACTCCATCAGGTAAACTATTTCTCTTTACAAAATTACCTGTCTGTGCCTTAGCGCACTATAGAATATCCTAATGAACTGAAAGAATCAATTAGTTTTTGATTCTCTTCTGATAAGCAAGATAAAGTCCGTTATGGTAAAAACCTTTTAAGATGTTCCCAATTATCAAGTTTTTTTCATATAATTTATGTTTTAAGAATTCATTAAGTTTTCGGGCACCTGGGCGGCTCAGTTGGCTAAGCATCTGCCTTTGGCTCAGGTCATGATCCCAGGGTCCTGGGATCGAGCCTCACATCGGGCCCCCTGCTTAGTGGGGAGTTTGCTTCTCCTTCTACCCCTTTCCCTGCCCATGATCTCTGTTCTCACTCACTTTCTCAAGTAAGTAAATAAAATCTTTTTTTAAAAAAATTCATTAAGTTTTCCATATATATCCTATGAAATTATTTTACTATAATAATATGCCTGTTGAACTCTTGAGTATTTTTGTTGTCATTTTTCACTTAAGCCATTAGAATTCAAGTACATATACTGTTGATTATGGATATACTCAATAGCACATATAATCATTTTCTCACTCAATAATTACTTACTGAATAACTGCTATGTGTGAAGGGTAAATAAAACAAAGTCCCTGCCTTCCTGAAACTTACATTCTATGAAAGAAGTCCAGTAACTGAAACGCAAATAATTCAGATACAGATAAATGTTAAGGGGACAGAAAAGTCAACAGAACAGAGAGTGACTGGGAAAGGATTACTGTTCTCTAAGGAGATGACCTGACAACTAAATAATGATGAAGAGCTAGCAGAGCAAGGGTTTTCCAAGCAGAAGGAAGAAGGGCAAAAGCCTTAGGATGAAAATTAACATGATGTCCTTGAAGAAAAGAAACCATGCAACCTCAGCTTGATCTTAGAAGACAAGGGATAGACTGTAGGACTTCATAGGTCATAGATTTTACCTAATTGCAACAGGAAGCTGCAGAGGACTGTAAGTAGAAATGACATGATCTGATATGTCCTTTAAGAGGATCACTCTTGCTGCTATGTGAAGAATGAAATGGAAGGAAAACTGAATGGTAGTAGTTAACTGAAAATAATATTCTTTCTTTATGGTGTTTTTTAGTCCTCTCTCTTCCTTGCTGTTCCCATGTCCATCATCTGAGTGCTGGCTCCTATATCCTACGACTACATGAACTACTCCAAAAGCACCCCCACTAGTCTCCTTGCTTCTAAATCTAGACTGTACTTTTTTTTCTTTATAAATGCTTTGATCATATGATCTCTTTGCTTCAAAAGCCTCAAAAACTCACTGCTCAACAAAAGAAAATCCAAATTCCATAACATTCAATAACATTGTACAGTAACACTGTAATTCCAAAACACTTTTCTGGCCTCATTTCCCACTGTTAATTTGATAGACTCTACTCTTGCACTAATGTTTGTTCACTCTATCCTGAACACAGCTTATGATGTCACCTTCCATGGCTCTAATCACACTGACCCCTTCCCTTATTTTTTCCATAGATTCAAATTCTATCTCTTCTTCATGTCTCAGCATACATTCATTCTCCTTCACAATTCAGAGCAGTGGCTTTTTCACTATGACCACAGTATTTTATATCATAACCCAGTATGTACAAGTTTCAAAATTCTACATTTAACTTTACTTCAAGCAATGCACTTTGGTATTTTGTAGTCTTTTCAATTTCCTTTTTCAAAATGACTCACTAAAATGATTGCATAGACTACTAGTGGGTTTCAACCTCCAACTTGAAAAACACTTTTTAAAAATTATTTTATCTTATTTTATTTCATTTTATTTTTTGAGTGTTCCAAGATTCATTGGGAAAATACTTTTAATACACCTTTCTAGACATTTACTGGTAACTAAACTAGATCCTAGTACTAAAAGATGAAATCCATAATTACCAAACTATAATAACCTTAACCTCAAAGATAGGATAAAGTCAGTATCTCATACATCACTTTATCTACCACAATGCCAAACACAGTATTTATTAATCATTACTGAAGATAAAGATTGATATTACATACAGCTATCATATTTATGATTAGACGGAACCATGGTTAGGATTGCTTTTGTGTTCCCATCATCTTGCTTCAAATTGTAGTTATGATGGTCAAAATGGCTAGATTTCAATAACACTTTGGCCTATACTTTCACCTTCCTACCTTATAGGATTACATAATAGTCTTGCATAGTGGGGGAATACAGTGAGTATTGCATAAATGTCATTTTCATCTTTCCCTCAGAAATATGAGAAAGTCTCTATATGGAGGACACCATTACCATTCATCGGAACTGCTTCTTTTTTATCCCAAATACTCAGGCGCTTCTGCTCTGCCAGTATCCTCATTTGGCCCGTCTAGCTTTGCCAAAATTGCAATAAGGGTGAGCCTTTTGTTTCAAAGGAATGACAGCTATTAGGGTTGAATGGCCTCTCCTGCCGTCAGCACTAAGGTTCTTGACCATTAAAGTCTGTTAAAGTTGTTGACTCTTTCAAAAACATCATCCGTAATTTCAATTAAGAAAATGAAAAAGCAATGAAGTGATCTAAAATCTGTACTGAATGGCTTTTTTTTCCCTCTGGAAAGGACATAACTGATAAGATAAGCCAATGGATAACGTGAAATTCTCAAACCTTAAATCTCAAAGACTCATTAATTTCCCCATGAAATGATACATACAGATTCCTGAGGAATGCAGAACATCTGAAGGTACTCTGCTTCTCTTTTACTTCCACCTCCAGAGCCAGTTACAAGCTATTATGGCTCTAGGGGGACAAGGGGAGTATACAAGTAACAAATAAATGCTCTGAACTATCTAGAGTAGACTCAGTGTAACCATCAAGGTTTTAGGCAGAAATAAGGCCCTAGGACTTAAACAAGAAAACCTGAATTCCCTGATCAGTCCCGGAACTACCCTAAGCTTCCTACTGGCCTATCTGCATACTGGGGTAATCGTAAACCAAGCTGCAAGTGGTCTGCCAGATTCCAAATCTCCACCATGAGGCTTTCCTCCGAGGTCCAGGAGGATGGACCTCAACATTTGCTGGCTACTCTCTCCTCGAGGCCAGAACCAGAGCTTTGGGATAGCCTTAATTTGGAATTCTTCTGTTAATCACTAACAATTTAAAATCACCTACATTAATTCTCATTGCTTTGCTGCAGTAAAAAACACTCACTCAGAGCCGCTTTATATGCAAGATATTAAACCAAGTTAAAAAAAAAGTAACTCCTGACATAAATATATCATCTGTAAAGTGGCAAAATCTCAAGAATATGAATTACTTCAGGAATATCTTCTCAGAATGAAGACAAAATCAAATTACCTTTTTGATAGTGAATTACTTTCCTCATGTAAATTCACATTCAAAAGCAAATGAAAGGCAAACCTAGGTTAACTTTTTTCCTTAATATATCAAATTAAAATGTTGCTTTGGTTGGGGGAGGGGGAGAATCATTAAATAGAACAGGTGGGAGCTTAAAAATGTAATAACAATACAGATGTAAATTTAAAAAATATTGCAGTGCTGCCTTCTTGCTATTTGGCTAAAACACTTCCTTCCCTTTAAGTCATTCTGTGTTTACCAATATTTTTGGTTTTTGCTAGATCATAGCCTCTAACTTTTCAAAAGTAGAGTGCAGGTTATCACATTGGATTCTTCCTTTGGCACTCACCCCCTGACACATTCAACTAAAGTTGAGATTTATTTATATTGATAACTATCCCTTTTAAAAACAAATACATCTTGGAAAGGTTAATTCTGTATTACCTTTCAATTAAGCCTCAAGGAAGAGAGAAAGGGAGAAAGAAAAGGAGGGAGAAAGAAGAGAACAGAAGAGGATGAGAGAATCATGTCTTAAGGGAGGCAGGGTAGGAAATCAGCCAGAGAGTCTTAGACCTGGGGCACCTGGGTGGCTTAGTTGGTTAAGCATCTGCCTTTGTGCTCAGATCCTGATCTCAGGGTCCTGGAACTGAGCCCCACATGGGGCTCCCTGATCAGTGGGGAGTCTGCTTCTCCCTCTGCCTCTGCACACTCCTTCTGTCTCTGTCTCTCTCAAGTAAATTAAAGAAATCTTTAAAAAAAGAAGAAAGAGAGAGAGAGCCTTTGACCTAAGTAAATAAAATGGGGAAAAAAGCCTTCACTGGAGACACTGGAGTTCATATAATGTCCAGGCAAAAGCTGCATATTATACCTGTGCCACAGACAGGTACTATATTAAGCAACTTTAGGACATATCAAAGTAATAATATGGGTGATAAAGTTATCAATAAGTCAGAATTGATACATGGAATGCATTAAATAAAATTTACTCAAAGACTTAAAAAGCTCCATTCTAAATAGTTTACTAAAGAGTCTCTTCAGTGTTAAAGGTTTTTGCCACACTACATTCAAGTGGGAGAATTGATTATGAAAGCCACGTGTTCATCAGTATTCAGAACATGTGGCCCAATATATACTCTATGCTCTAATTTAAAATACAATATAAGGCTTTAATTTTAGAATCCTCAGAGCTGTCACTTCTTAGTGTTTTTGCCATGTTTAAACTAGCCAGCTACTTCCTTTAACACACCAGAAATACAAAGCAGAGAAGAGATTCTTTAAAATGAAAGGTTTGGGGCACCTGGGTGGCTCAGTCGTTAAGCATCCGCCTTTGGCTCAGGTCATCAAGCCCCCTGTTGGGCCCCCTGCTCAGTGGAGAGTCTGCTTCTCCCACTCTCCCTATTTGTGTTCTCTCTCTCAAATAAATAAAAATCTTAAATATAAATAAATAAATAAATAAATAAATAAAATGAAAGGTTTGCCAAACTGCTTTGCCAGAAAGCAGTTTTTTACTAGACCACTAAACTTTGCTCCGGTTTTAATATTGGCTTCACCCAATATTATACTTCTATCAACTATAAATGCATGAGATGCTAGGTACTGAGGTTACAAAACTGAACAAAACAGAATCTCCTGGGATGCCTGGGTGGCTCAGTCAATTAAGCATCTGCCTTAGGCTCAGGTCATGATCCCAGACTCCTGGGATGGAGTCCCCCATCATCAAGCTCCTGGCTCAGTGGGAGCCTGCTTCCCCTCTGGTAGCTCCCCCTTGCTTGTGTTCTTTCTCTCTCTGACAAATAAAATCTTTAATAAAAAAAAAAAAAGAAAGAAAGAAAAAGAATCTCTCCCTTTGAGGCAGTTGTAGTCATTCCACAGAAAGATATATGAACAGATAATTGCAATACTACCTGAATAAGTTTTACAAGAGATATGAACAAAGCATTGTTCAAACACAGTAGTAAAAGACACTAAGTCAGCCTGGAGGACTATGCAAAGCCTGTTAAGGAGGATTTGACATTTAAATTCATCTGCAGTGAGGTAGTTAGGTTAGTCAATCTGTAAAGTCCCTTCTACTAAAAAAAAAAAAAGGTAGGACAAAAAATTGAAGGTCATGGAAATCTTATTTGTCAAAAACGGCTGATGCTGATTATTTCAGTTTGTTGTTTATCAATCTAATCTCTGTATCAAAAACAGTATTTTACTCATACAATCCTCATCTTCTCTCCCAAACTTGTCCTCTTCCTGCATTCCCTTTCTTGGTAAATAGTAATACTATCTAAAACTTAGCCTTCCATGGTCAACTAACCACCAATTTCTACTGATTCTACTCCCTAGAGTCTCTTTATTCTACTTCTATCTCCAATGTTACCATCATCCCTTATGTTGGAAGCTTCCAATACCTTCCAAAAGAGTTTTCTTGCCTCTGAGATTCCTTCTCCCAATCAACTAAGTGTTCACATTATGGCCAAAATGATTTTCCAAAGCACAAATCTGATCACATAACAACCCATCTTAAAAAAATCACTGAACTGGGGGCACCTGGGTAGCTCAGTGGGTTAAGCCTCTGTCTTAGGCTCAGGTCATGATCTCAAGGTCCTGAGATCGAGCCTCACATGGGGCTCTATGCTCAGCAGGGAGCCTGCATCCCCCTCTCTCTGCCTGCCTCTCTGCCTACTTCTGTTCTCTTTCTCTCTCTCTGTCAAATAAATAAATAAAATCTTTTAAAAAAAACCACTGAACTGCTTCCCATTGTTCTCAGAAGAAGCCCAAACTCTTCAGCATAGTTGTCAATATCTGGTTTGGCTTGCATCCTGCTACAATCTTCAATACAGTACTCATACTGAGTCTCTTGGAGTTTTCTCAATATACAGCACTCACTCACCATCCTCTGTAGAGCCTTCCAAAACTCCCTCAAAAGAAAATTAGATGACTCTCCAAAGCAATCTTTCAGCACCTTCTGCTTCTCCATTACCGTACTCACCACACCATACAGTATTTTAATTACCTGTCTGTCTCCCCCAGGAAGCTATAAGCTCCTCAAGGACAAAAACTACATCACACATTCTTGTATTTCTTATCTACAGCAGTATGCCTGCCTGGCACTGACATATACTTCATGCTTGATAAAGATTTGTGAATGGATGAACAAATGAACAAATGAATGAAGAAACTGCAAAGAAAGAGAAATCCAATAACCTACAATTTGTCATAATATTTAATAGCTACACTACAGAAACCTTTATTCTATCTACAGCGTGACCACATTTAAATCATGAGCCTATCACAATTAACCTGTTTTCAGAAACATAAAGAAAGGTGGCTATACCATAAAATCAAAATTCAGATAAACTTAAAGATTTACTGATGTCCTCCAGTTTAGACAGTATAAACATACTATTTAAGTCTTTTTTAATACATATATACCAGAATCATGATATCCTATACATTTAAAAAATAAAAATATAACTACATACATACTATTACATTATTTTCACAGGTAAAACATTGAGTTTGCTTTTTAATGTAAATGAAAGCTGCACTCATCACTGACTCACCGATTCTTTTCCAGCTCATTGTGTGTAGACCTAAAAGGAAAACAAAAAAGACCATTTAGCCACTTGTTGCTAAGGCTATGGAAAGGGGGATTCGTTACTGCTATACCACACCCAGTGAATTTCTTGAACAATGCAATATATAGTCAGACTTCTACAATCTCACTCATCAGGAAGAAATATTCTACATTCAATAGAACTATTTATTCGGATATGGTGTCTTCAGCTAACAACTAACTCTTCTGACACTGGTGTTTCACTCTTATTTAATAAAATTAATACTAACACATGTTCTCTTGCCTACTTCTAATATCCTACATTTTGTTTATTTATAGATTTTTAATTCAAACATTATCCCATTTTTGCTTAAAAAGAAAAATGTACTTCTATGTCTTCTTCTACCTCTACTTAGTAACTCCTCAACAGAGGAAGAAAAAAGTTTTGGCTAGCACAGAAGCTGACAGGTTTGCCTTACTGCTAAGTGATACAAATTCAAGCTTTCCTGCCATTTGTGTAAAACATAAAGCTATACAATGAAGAAAATAATATAAATCAAAGAAAATACATTAAAAAAATCAAGAAACACACTTTTAAAAGACTGGGAGGATATACCTCAAAATGCTAACAATGGTTATTTTCCTTTTGGGACTTTTTTTCATTTTGCTTATTAGTATTTGTTAATACTCGTAATCTACTGAACAAGTATAGTGTCTACAAAGAGTGTGTTAAGCTGTTAACATACATTATTTCATTTTATCCCCCAAACAATCCTGTTTTCTAAGTAAGAATACTTATATTCTTCCTTACATAAGACCTCTGAGCCTCTGAGAACCTCTGAGAGGTTGAGATACGCTCTTGTCCCCAGAGTAGAAGTAGTAGCCTTGATTTAAGCCCAGATCTTTCTTACTCCAAAACCCAAATTCTTTTTAAGTTTTTATTTATTTATTTGAGAGAAAGAGAAAGCACGAGCAGGGGGAGGGGCAGAGGCATAGAGAGAGTGATAAGCAGATTTCCCATTGAGCAGGGAGCCCAATGTGGGGCTTAATCCCAGGATTCTAGGATCATGGCCTGAGCCAAAGGCAGACACTTAACCAACTGAGCCACCAAACGCCTCCAAAACCCAAATTCTTTCTTTTTTAATTAACATATAATGTATTATTTGCTTCAGGGGTACAGGTCTGTGAATCCTCAGTCTCAAAACCCAAATTCTTAACTACATGGCGAAGAGAGGTTAGAGCACAGAGGCTAAGGCCAGACTGCTGGGGTCAAATAGTGTGTGGCCTAAAGTGCCTTCATTTCTCTGTGCTCAGTTTCCTCATCTATAAAATAGGAAAAGTGACAGTATGTGTTCTCATGTGATTGTTATGAGGAATACACAAGTTTATACTGAAGAGCAAAATGTAACAAAGTCTAAAGTTAGCTATTATTAGAATTATGTTACGAGTTCTCTTAAATGAACATGTACTACTTTTATAATAATTTAGCATCAATAATAATAGTAATTTTATATAAGAGAATTTAAGTTCATGTCACCAGAACTAAAACTTTAATCATTTAATATATCCTGGTTAATGTCAAATGTTTTCAGAATATCACATTACTGATTACTTTAATCTGATTTATTATTCCAGTGGATATTTAAAAATTACATTTCTAAACTTTAACATAAGAGTGTTTTTGTCAGTCTTATAATTTGTAGAAATTTTACCCACTGTTTTATTTCAAAAGCCAAAAGCCTTCTTTGAGTTACTGTATCCTGTCCACTTTTTGCTTTCTTAATGGTATTGTAAGGTCCAAGTGACACAGGATGAAAAAGACTAATGGTCATTTTCCAGAGATTATCTTAATAAAAGAATTTCTCCCTTAAGAGATTAAAAAAAGGGGCGCCTGGGTGGCTCAGTGGGTTAAAGCCTCTGCCTTCGGCTCAGGTCATGATCTCAGGGTCCTGGGACCGAGCCCCACATCGGGCTCTCTGCTTGGCAGGCAGCCTGCTTCCCTTCCTTTCTCTCTGCCTGCCTCTCTGCCTACTTGTGATCTGTCAAATAAATAAAATTTTTTAAAAAGAGATTAAAAAAAAGAAAAGAAATTTTTTAAAATGCTTCAAGAGTTCAGCCAAATGAACAGCAAGGATATGCATAATTCAGATGAAAGAAATCATAAAAACACAGAACTTCTAGTTTAACAGACTCAAGAGCTCAAAACCTAATAAATAAATTACAACCAAATCTCTATCACTACATAATTATTTATAAAAACTTTTTTTAAGATTTTATTTATTTATTTGACAGAGAGAAAGACCACAAATAGGCAGGCAGAGAGAGAGGGGGAAGCAGGCTCCCTGCTGAGCAGAGAGCCCAACGTGGGGCTCGATCCCAGGACAAAATCATGACCCGACCGGAAGGTAGAGGCTTAACCCACTGAGCCACCAGGCACCCCTTATTTATAAAAACTTATTTTAAGTTCTTTTTTGTCAAAGTAAACCAGTAAATCAGAAGAGGAAAAGGACATATCTTAAACAGACTTAAAATTAAAAATATTGTTCAAAATTTGAATGGGTATTCAATAATGAAATTCCCTAACCGCTCATAGTAAGTTTTGCTTTAATTGCCTTTATCTGAAGAAAACTTAGAACAAATGAAACAGAAACAATGGGATACTAAAGTAAGTAATAAATGGAAAACGGAAACAATCTATTTAGAGAGAGGTAGACTATTTACCATAAACTTATTCTAAACAGTTTGGAAATCCCACACATGGCCATAAATACAAAAGAATATATACATCCAAAGACAACCAATTTTTGAATTCCAATATTGTATTAAGCCTATTATCAAAGCTAGCACCAAAAGAACATAATCTGACCCACTGCTGTGAACAAAATTAAAACAGCAGGTTCTACCCACCTCTCTCAGACTTTTACTTATCTTCTTTGTAAAAAAATATAAAATAGC
>ML102086.1:0-25730 GCA_003697995.1 Taxidea taxus jeffersonii | reverse complement strand
TCATATATGTATAAATCTTTACCATACTGTCATGATCTTCCAATTAAGAAAAAAAATGCATCAGTACTAGTACTTCTATTTTGATGGCTTTTGTACCTGTAATCTCAAGTCAACAAACACTTTGCTTCTTTAAGACTGTCTTAGGCTACAGGGAATCACAGTCTCTAGTTGATAAATTTAAGACATGTATAGGAATAATTATAATTCAAGGCAAAATAAATATATGAAGAAAAGTACAAAGTATTGTGGGCGTTTAAAGTAGGCAGAATTCACTTCGAAATGTGGCTTTCAGGGTAAATTTTAGAAAAAAGGTAGCACTTGGTATGGGTCTTAAATGATGACTATTTGCTACTAGTAGAGGCTGGACCCAGTGGGGAGAAAGTACACCAAGTGGAAAGAAGCATAAGTAAAGAAGCACAGTAGGCCCACTATTATATGTCAACTAATTTTCAACAAAGCAGGAAAGAATATACAATGGAAAAAAGACCTTACAACAAATGGTGTTGGGAAAACTGGACAGCAACACGCAAAGAATGAAACTGGATCATTTTTGTACACCATGCACAATGATAAATACAAAATGTACAAAAGAACTAAATGTGAGACAGGAAACCATCAAAATCCTACAAGAGAACACAGGCAGTAACCTCTCCGACATCAGCCATAACAACTTCTTATGTCTCCTGAGGCAAGGGAAACAAAAGCAAAAATAAAATACTGGGACTTCATCAAGATAAAAAGCTTCTGTACAGCAAAGGAAACAATCAACAAAACTAAAAGTTAACCTTTGGAATGGGAGAAGATATTTGCAAGTGACTTATCTGATAAAAGGTTAGTATCCAAAATACATAGAGAACTTCTAAAATTCAACACCCAGAAAACAATCTAGTTTAAAAAAAAATGGGCAGAAGACATGAACATTTTTCCAAAGAAGACATACAGATGGCCAGCAGACACATGAAAAGATGCTCAAACATCACTCATCATCAGGGAAATGCAAATCAAAACTACAATGAGATGCCACCTCACACCAATCAGAAAGGCTAAAATTAACAGCACATGAAACAACAGATCTTGGCAAAGATACAGAGAAAGGGGAACCCTCTTACATTGTTGGTGGGAATGCAAACCAGTGCAGCCACTCTGGAAAACAGTATGGACGTTCTTCAAAAAGTTAAAAATAGAACTAATCTATGATGATCCAGCAATTGCTGGGTATTTACCCAAAGGATACAAAAATACTGATTCCAAGGGGCACATACACCCCGATGTTTATAGCAGCAGTATCCACAATAGCCAAACTATGGAAAGAGTCCAAATGTTCATCAACTGATGAATGGATAAAGAAGTTGTGGTATATGTATACAATGGAATGTTACTCAGCAATAAAAAAAAAAGACTGAAATAGTTCCATTTGCAATGACGTGAACGGGCCTAGAGAATATTATACTAAAAGAAATAACACAGTCAGAAAAAAGTAAATACCATATAATTTCACTCTTAGATGTGGAATTTAAGAAACAGAACAGATGAACATGGTGGGGAAAAAGAGAGTGAGGCAAACCATAAAATAGACTCTTAACTACAGAAAACACTGAGGGTTGCTGGAGGGGAGGTGGTAGGGTAATGGATATTAAGGAGGGTATTCGTGGGGGCGCCTGGGTGGCTCAGTGGCTTAAGCCTCTGCCTTTGGCTCAGGTCATGATCTCAGGGTCCTCGGATCCAGCCCCGCATCGGGCTCTCTGCTCAGCAGGGAGCCGGCTTTCCCCTCTCTCTCTGCCTACTTGTGATCTCTCTCTCTGTCAAATAAATCAATAAAATCTTAAAAAAAGGAGGGCACTTCTGATAAGCACTTGGTGTTCTATGTAAGTGATGAATCATTAAATCCTACACCTGAAACTACACTGTATGTTAACTAAACTGAAATTTAAATAAAAACTTGGGAAAAAAAAATAAAATAAACAAGCAGGGCTATGAAGTCCAAAGCAAAACCAGAGAACAACAACATATAGATCATGAAGATCTGTGGTATTAGAGGAAAAAAGTCTTGAGTCTTAAACTCAATCACTCACATTAGCTGTATCACTTGAAACAAATTACTTAACCTCCCTGATTAATAGTTTTCTCACTTGTAAAACTGGAATAATAACATGTGGCTTGGCTGGATTACTGTGAGAATGAGAGGAAAATATGTAAAAGCATCTAACACATAATAAACATTCAGTAAATGTTTTAGTCATTGCCAACTACACTTATTATTTTTAACAAAACTAAAAATATACTACCTAAAGCAATTAAGTATACTACATGAGGCAATAAATTGATAAGATGCTCAATAACACTTGAAATTAGCCTGGAAATAAACAAAAAACCATAATGATGAAAAAAGAAACTGAAAGAAAAGAGAAGTATTTCGGTCATTTAGTCAGCTGTGAAAACAGTACAAGGTTAGGTTATGAGAGAGAGAGAGAGATGACTAATTACATGTACATGAAGAAAATAATGATCCAAATAGTGCTGACAACAAAGGAGTATCACATACCAGCATACTCAGAAACAAACTTTTTGCTTCTCTGAGCCTATCATGTCCAACCAAATCCTTCCAATAATATATTCAATTATGGTAAGTTCTCTGTAAGGTTGAGATGTTCTAATAACCCATTGGGTTAGCCCACTTTTCTTCTCCAAATAAAATGCACCTCTGAAAGCAAACACTAATGAATTGTATGCCTTTCAGACACCCTTACTCTGAGTCCTTAACAACTTCCAGGGACGGAGAAAAGACACTTCTATCATTTTACCAGTGAATCACAGGTAACCTCTGTCACAAATAATATCCCTTTGAGAGACACGCTAATGAATTCACTATTTGGGAGTCATTATCTCAACCAGGTCTGTGACTTTTCACGGACTACAACACAGCTCTAATACATAAACTTTTAATTCTCTAGGGTGTAGTTTGGTGGCAGTCAATGCAATGGAGCAAAGAACTGAAACGGGGGGGCGCCTGGGTGGCTCAGTGGGTTAAAGCCGCTGCCTTCGGCTCAGGTCATGATCCCAGAGTCCTGGGATTGAGCCCCACATCGGGCTCTCTGCTCAGCAGGGAGCCTGCTTCCCTTCCTCTCTCTCTCTCTGCCTGCCTCTCTGCCTGCTTGTGATCTCTGTCAAATAAATAAATAAAAATCTTTAAAAATAAAAAAAAAAAAGAACTGAAACGGGACAAAACAGTACAGTTTGGCTCAAGAGTAGTGCCACTGTGGAAGAAAACTAAAAGCCCTCATTCCCAGAATTAATATTCTCTTCCAGAAAAAAAAAAAAAAGACCTCTCTATCTTTGTTGAATTAATGAGCAAGCCCCAAATTTGTTAATATTTTTGTTTCACTTGTGCTGTAAAATGAACGTTGCCCTCCACATGATGAAAATAACACATTCTCTGAAGCTAAACACGTATCTTCTCATTGTATCCTAAAGTTTATATTTCCTCAACATATACTCAAAGGGCAAGAAAAACAGAAAACCTCAGCCACATTAGAGCAGGGGTCTCTGAAGTATATACCTGAAGGGGGCTGATGAGAATATAGAATTTTTTGCTGCTGGTGGTATAATACAGTGTTCAGTAAAGTTTGAAAAATGCTGTAGTAGAAGATCATGCTAGTTGCCAATAAAGTAATTCTTTTTTAAATTAAATTTTACTGAAGTGTAATTAACACACAGTGTTAAATTAGTTTCAATACAACGTAATGATTCAACAATTCTACACATTACTCAGTGCTCACCCAGTAAGTATAGTGACCAAAGAATATTATTACAATTTTATTGACTATGTTCTCTATGTTATACTCTTCATCTTCATGATGTATTTTTTAAAGACTTTATTTATGTATTTGAGAGAGAGAGAGAGCACATGCATGCACACATTCGGGGGATAGGCACAGAGTTGGAAAAGCAGGCTCCCTGCTGAGCAGGGAGCCCAACAGGAGGCTCGATCCCAGGACCCCGAGATCATGACCAGAGCCAAACGCAGACACTTAAACAACTGAGCCACCCAGGTGCTCCTCATCTTCATGACTTATTAAAGTAATTATTTCAAAAAGATAACTTTGTATATTTGTTTCTATCAAAGGTACACATTTCCAAAAACCATTAAAAACCGTAAACCCTGAACATTGCAGTCTTTTAGGAAACCTGCCTTATAAGAAATGTATTGCTTTTTCCTTAAGAATGACAAAAACATAACCACCCCAATAACTAAAGCCACAAAAAAGCAAGTGTCTAAAAAAGATACATAAGAATAACTACAATCAATAAAATTTCTCTCAAAACTTACATATCAAAACTGAATATATACAATCATTATGACTCAGCATCTGCACTCGTTGGCATATACCAAAGTAATATTTTCATCGACGGACATACAAAAGAATACTCATTCTTTTCATGCGAGCCAAAAACTGGAAAAAAACCTCCATCAATAATGGAGTGCATAAACAAACTGTGAAGTACTCATACAATGTGAAACCACAGAGCACTGAAAATGGACAACTATTGTGCAAAAACATGGGTGAATCTTCTTAACTTTAACATAATGTTGAATGAAAAAAGGCAGATACATAGAAATATATGCAGCATAATTCCATTCATAAAATGCAAAACTGGCAAAATTAATTTACAGTATCAGAAGCTCGAAAAGTTGGTTACTTCAGGGAAGAGGTGACAGTGACTGGAAAGAGCCAAAGGGAAGAGTTTATTTTTATTTTTTTGAAGGTTTTATTTATTTATTTGACAGAGAGAAAGAACAAAACAAGCAGAGGGAATGGCAGGAAGAGGAAGAGACAGAAGCAGGCTCCCCGTAGAGCAGGGATGAGGGACTGGACCCCAGGACCCTGAGACCATGACCCAAGAAGGCAGTTGCTTAACTAACTGAGCCACCCAGACACCCCAAGGAAAGAGTTTCTAAGAAGAGTCTGTTATATTTTATTTCTTTACCTTTGTGAAAATTCATCAAGCTGTACACTTAGAATTTGTATATTTTTCTGCATGTACGTTTTCAATAAACAGGGAAAAACTTTTAATTACATATGAACTGAATTCAGTAAAAAAAGAATTCTCTTTTTTTTTTTTGAGACTTTATTTATTTCACAGAGAGAGAGAGAGAGAGCACACGCACACACAAGTAGAGGGAATGGGAGAGGGAGAAGCAGGCTCCCCACTGAGCAGGGAGCCCTATGCAGCTGGATCCCAGGACCCTGGGATCATGACCTGAGCCGAAGGCAGACAGATGCTTAACCAACTGAGCCACCCAGGTGCCCCAACAACTCTTATTTCAAATATAGCAAACAACTAATTTAAGCCTCTGATAAGTCTTTTGGCTCACTACATAAGCATGCCTAAGTCATTCACATGGTAAAGCATAATTTTCAGTAAGTTCAAAACTATTAAAATTACACAGAGTAAGTTCTCTAAGTAAGAACTAAGAACTAAGTATGTTCTTTCTAAGCACAATGGAATTAAATTAGAAATCAAAAATAGTTAAGATAACTAGAAAAACAGTAGTATTTGGAAGATAAGCCACAAATCAAAAAGCAAAATGCAGAGAAATTAGAAAATATTCTGAGTGATAATAAAAACACAACATACCAAATTTGTTGGATGTAGCTAAAGCAATGCCCATACTGTAAGGTTTAACTTTAAATTCTCCTATTAGAAAAAAAAAAAGATTCAAAATCAGTGGTCTAAGTTTCACCTTAAAAAGCTACAAAAAGGGGCGCCTGGGTGGCTCAGTCAGTTAAGCATCTGCCTTCAGCTCAGGTCATGATCCAGGGGTCCTGGGATGGAGCCTCACATCAGGCTCCCTGCTCTCCCTCTCCCTCTCCTGCTCCTCCTGCTTGTGCTCCCTCACTCTGTGTCAAATAAATAAATAAAATCTTTTTTAAAAAAGAGAAGTAGCTTCAAAAAGAAGAGCAAATTAAATAAGTCACAGGTTAAAGAACAGATCACAAAGAAATCAGAAAATGTCTTCAGAAGGATGATAAAGAAAATGCAACATATCAAAATTTGTTTGATGCAGCTAAAGCAGTGCTCCAAGAGAAATGTTTAGCCTTAAATCCTTATGCTGGGGGTGGAGTCTAAAATCAATGATCTGAGATTCCACTTTTAGAAGCTAGAAAAAGAAGCAAACTAAACTGAAAGAAGTTGAGCAATGGTTCTCAGCTATGGGCTATTTTGCTCACCAGCAGATATCTGACAATGCCTATAAACATTTTCTGTTATTACAACGAGGGGATCACTGGCATTTTGTGAGGAGAGGTCAAGGATGCTGCTAAAGACCCTATGATGCTCAAAACAGAATTATCTGGGGGTGCCTGGGTGGCTCAGTGGGTTAAGGCCTCTGCCTTCGGCTCAGGTCATGATCCCAGGCTCCTGGGCTCGAGCCCCCGAATCGGCTCTCTGCTCAGTGGGGAGCCTGCTTCCCCCCTCTCTCTGCCTGCCTCTCTGCCTACTTGTGATCTCTCTCTCCCTGTCAGATAAATAAATAAAATCTTTAAAAAAAAAACAAAAACAGAATTATCTGGCCAAAATTGTCCATAGTGCTGAGGCTGAGAAACTCCAAAGTAGAGAAAAGAAATAATAAAGACAAGAAGAGGAATAAATAAAATAAGAAACAGGAAACAACAGAGAATATCAATAACACTGAAAGTTGACTTTAAAAAAGTCAGTAAAATTGACAAACTTCTAAGACTGGTGAAGGAAAAAAAGACAAAAATTACTAATGCAAACAAGAAGTAATATCAAGTTGAAAGAGTGTACATCATTATTCCTATACACATTACAAGGATGATAATAGAATATTATAAACTTTATGCCAATAAATTCAAACAACTTAGATGAAATGGACAAATTTCTTTTTTTTTTTTTAATTTTATTTATTTGCTTGACAGAGAGAGATCACAAGTAGGCAGAGAGGCAGGCAGGGGGTGGGGGGAAGCAGGCTCCCTGCTAACCAGAGAGCCTGATGGGGGGCTTGATCCCAGGACCCTGGGATTATGACCTGAGCCAAAGGCAGAGGCTTAACCCACTGAGCCACCCAGGTGCCCCGAAATGGACAAATTTCTTGAAAGATATAAATGATCAAAACTGACTCAAGAAGAATTAGAAATCTTGAATACTCCTGCATCTATTAGAGAAACTGAATTCATAATCAAAACCTTCTCACAAAGAAAACTCCAGGCCCAGAAGTTTTCATTGATAAATGTTACTAAGTATTTAAAGAATAAATACCAATCCTACATAAAATCTTTCAAATAAAGAGGGAACATTTCCCAACTCCTTCTGAGGCCAGTATTATGCTGGTAGTGAAACTAGATGAAGAAATTACATTGAGGGGAAAAAACAAAAAAACAAAAAAAAATTACTATTCTTCATGACACAAAAATTCTTAACAAAATATTAGCAAATTCTCGCTCTCTTTCTCTCTCTTTCAAATAAATAAATAAAATCTTTAAAAAAAAAAAGAAAGTATCAGTTTTACAATAAAAAATGTGTTTGGTCTTTGTCTCAACTTCATGAAACCTTTGAATTTCCAAAGTTATAGGAGTGTCTACATTATTCGTGGTGGGTCCTGGACCACACCTGAGTTTATGCTAAAGAGATGACTCAAAACATCTGAGCTAGTCATGACAGAAAGATAAACTATGTGATTAAAGGGTTGGGGCTTCAAGCCACTGATATCACCTGACTTCCTAACCTCCAGGGGGAGAGAGAATAGTCACTAGAGAAAGAATTCAATCATGTAGCCAATGATTCAATCAATTATGACTGCAATGATTTTTAAATAAGAACTCTGGAATGTGAGGCTCAAGTGACCTTCCTGGTTAGTAAATACATGAATGTGCCAGGAAGGTGATGCATCTTGGTTCCACAGGAAAACGACATAGAAGCTCCATGTTCACAGCTCTCCCAGACTTTGCCCCACATTTCTCTTCATTTGGCTGGTCCTGATTTCTATTACTTATAATACAATTTGTAATCATAAGTATAGTGCCTTCCTGAGTTCTCTGAGGAATTCTAGTGAATTATCAAACTTGAGAGGATTAAGAACCCCTAAATTTATAGCCAGTTAGTCAGAAGTTAGCCAGTTAGTACAGCTGGCATCTGTAGTGAGGACCGTCATGTTGAGAACTGCACCTTAAACTTGTGGACACAGTGCTAACTATGGGTGGTTGGTGTCAGTATCACAAAATATACCATGACCACAAAGAGTTTATTCCAGGAATGCAAGACTGATTTAAGATTTAACAAAAATACCAATCAATGGCTGTGCCTGGGTGGCTCAGTGGGTTAAAGCCTTTGCTTTCCACTCAGGTCATGAGCCCAGGGTCCTGGGATTGAGCCCCCCATCGAATCGGGCTCTCTGCTCAGCAGGGAGCCTGCTTCCTCCTCTCTCTCTGCCCACCTCTCTTGCCTACTTGTAATCTCTGTCAAATGGATAAATAAAATCTTTAAAAAAAAATACCAATCAATGTAACTGACCACATTATCAGAATAATTTGAAAAATACAGTATAATCTCAATAAATGCAGAAGCACATTTAACAAAATTCAGCATCTATTCATGATTTTAAAAAAAAAATCAGTAAATTAGGAAAGAAAGGAATTTCCTGAACCTGTGAAAAGGCATCTACAAAAAATACAACTATTATACTCAATGGTACGCAAGTTTTCTCAAGATTAAGAACAAGGATTAATTCACTCTCACCATAGCTCTTCAGCACCATCTTAGAGGCCTCACCAATGAAATAAGGCAGAAAAAAGGAATATCATATACAATGAAACAAGGCAGAAAAAAAGAACATCGTATACAATGGAAATAAAGAAGTAAAAATATCTGTACTGCAAACAACATCATTTATTATCTATTTAGAAAATCCTAAGGAGGGGCACCTGGGTGGCTCAGTGGGTTAAAGCCTCTGCCTTCAGCTCAGGTCGTGATCCCAGAGTCCTGGGATGGAGTCCCGCATTGGGCTCTCTGCTCAGCAAGGAGCCTGCTTCCCTTCCTCTCTGCCTACAAAAATCCTAAGGAATATGCAAATTACTAGAACTAATTTAAGAAATTCAATGGCTGTTTATAATAGCATCAAAGATTAATAAATACCTAAGGATAAATTTAACAAATTATATACATTATTCACATTCTGAAAAAATACAAAACATTGCTGAACTGTGAAAACATCCAAATAACTGAGTAAATGAAGAGACATACCATGTTCATGAATCAGAAGATTCAAGATTGTTCAGATGTGTGAAGTCTCTCTAAATTAATCTACAGATTCAGTACAATCCCAATCAAGATTCTAATAGGCTTTATTGTAGAAACTGACAAGGAGATTCTATAACATATATTAAAGGGCAAAAGACCTAGAATAGGCAAAAGAACTTCTGAAAAAGAAGAACCACACTGGAAGATTTACTGATTTCATCCAGAAATTGAGGCAGTAATCTACTGTACCACAAAGTACTCAAAAAATGAGAATAAAATGTTAATTCTTTATTGTAGGAGACTAATAATATAAATTACTAGAAAGAACATAATTTAAAAACCTCATTCCTTTGGGAAATATCTATATTTATGTGTACTTGAAAATAATTTTATTTCCAGCATACAATTAATCTGCTTTTAGTAAAGAGTACAGTCAAGTCTTCATCTTCCATAACAGGAAATCAATAACATAAGAGGAAATCAGATAATAAGCAGAATAAGCTTTTTTTAAAAAAATTTTTTTTTAATTTTTATTTATTTGGAGAGAAAGAAATAGAGTAGGGGAGGGGCAGAGGGAGAATTTGAAGCAGATTCTACACTAAGTACAGAGCCTGACATGGGCTTGAGCTCATGACACTGAGATCATGACCTGAGTAGAAATTAAAAGTCAGATGCTAACTGACTAAGCCACCCAATCACTCCCAGAATAAGCTTATTTAGAAATAAGTAAGCAGGGGCACCTGGCTGGCTCAGCTGGAAAAGCTTGCAACTCTTGATCTCAGGGTCATGAGGTCAAGCCCCGCCTTAGGTGTAGAGATTACTTAAATAAGTAAAAACTTAGATTAGAAGAAAAGAGAAAAGGAGAAAAAAGGAAAAGAGAAAAAGTAAGAAAGCGAACAGCCAATGAACTGCTAAATTACTGAAGTGGTGGCCTCTAGGAAGTAGAAACTGGAAGGGGAGAAATGAGGCAGAGGAATGTTAATCTTCTTTATAAGTCATTTAGTATTAGCGGAGTCTTACAACTATATACATCTACTACTTTTCTTTGAAACCTTAAGAATTTAAAATAAAAAATAACTACTTCACTTTCTATTCTTAGTAGTGCCAGAAATTAAGAAGCATCTAATACATACTAAACTTACACATTACTCACGAAATCATCACTTTTTAGGTGAGAGAACAATGTTAAAAACCAGAGAAAATTTTGAAAATTAAAATTATTGCTCTTAAGCACACTTCCAAAAAGTTAAAACAGGACATTTAATTTGCGATAACACGTAATATATGATAACAGAGCAACATTCTAAAAACCTTTAAAAATGCAGAAAGTATCAGTGATTTCCTAAATCTCCGGACTTCCAAATTATAATTTGATATTTTAGGATAGATCAGCATGAAATAAATATTCAGGGGCACCTGGGTGGCTCAGTGGGTTAAGCCTCTGCCTTCAGCTCAGGTCATGATCTCAGGGTCCTGGGATGGAGCATCAGGCTCTTTGCTCAGCAGGGAGCCTGCTTTCCCCCTTCTCTCTGCCTGCCTCTCTGCCTACTTGTGATCTCTGTCTGTCAAATAAATAAAAATCTTAAAAAAAAAAAAAAAAGACAGTAGCCTTTTAAATATTCCATAGATACTTTGGAGGGAAAAGAAATGAACGGTATCATAATTAACAGCATTAATTATATAAATATAAAGCCCATTTTTTTAAAGATTCCAAGTTTTATTGTTAATATGTCCCACTCTTCCCTATAGTACTAGAAGCAGACACACAGAGATGTTACACATGTATTTCAAAGAATCTTACTGTCCAAGGCAAGTACATCACCCAGAAAACTGATTCTCAAAGGAAGGAAGGGAGGAGAGGCTGGCAGGGTAGGTGAATCTCCTTGCTTTGGTAGCTGCAGGCAGAGAGCTGTTTGCTTTTTCCAAACAGCTACACTCCCTACTCCTAACCCCATAGTGGTTCATTTCAAGTTCTGAAGGCCTCATTGTTTAATATTCACTCATTCCACCTTTAGTTCTTTTAATCATCCATCACATGTTCAAGACTCTCCTTATCTTACTGCAATAAACAGCAACAGGCAATTTTTTAAACAATTTTACTGAGGTATAATTTGCATACTATAAAATTCACACACTTTTAAGGGTACAGTTCAATGAACTTCAGTAAATTTACACAGTTGCATAACCTTTACCACAATCCAGTTTTAGGACACTTCTATCACCCCCAAAATTCCTTCTGAACATGCAGAATAGGAGACCCTCATTTCACAGGACACACTTGTTACACTCTACCATTAACATCCAAGTTATTTACCACATTTATGAAAATGGCCAACAATATGAAACACATACTGGTACTTAAGTTAATATTAAATTCCTACTGATACTTGAGTGTTTAAAGAATAAAAGAAACATGTTACTCAGCTATTCTAATAATATAGGCTTCAACTTCAATGTTAAAAACACAAACATGCCTTTGTCTCCAGTAAGCATAGCTGCCACAAATAAACTGACAATAGAATAATGACATTAAACACCCCTAGATCAACTTCATACAAAGCAGTCAATTTGTTTTCTATCCAAGCTAGAAGTCTGAATTTTAAATTGTAACTTCCATGCATTGACTGTTACCAACAAAGACTACAGAAAGCAATCTTAGCAGATTCAGTATTAACAAAAATATATCGTCCAGAGTTTTTGTGAAATATGAAGATCACTTTTTTTCTGTTATTCATGTTGAAGATACACTCCCACATAAGACTACGGTAATTAAAATTAAAAACCTCAAAATTTACATTTCTTCTAATACCAAGACAAGCTTACTACATTCTATCCTCTAGTTTCTTATCACATAAAAAGGTTATTTACAGTTCCTTGAAGAGAATCCTAATTGTCCCTGTCTAATTAATCAAAATAAGAATAAAGGAAATTTAGTTGCTTTATCAAAATATGTTGACTGAGACTAAAATTACGCTCTTTGGGTGTCTGGGTGGCTCAAGTCAGCTATGTGCCTGCCTTTCGCTCAGGTCCTGATCCCAGGGTCCTAGGATCGAGTCTTGCATCAGGCTCCCTGCTCCATGGGTAGCATGCTTCTCCCTTTGCCTCTGATTCTCTGTTTCTCATGAATAAATAAAGAAAATCTTTAAAAATGAATAAATAAAATTATGTCCTTCTATAATTTAAAAATGCTCATTCCAAATGGCTTCAAAGCTCTCATCATGTGGCCTCCACAACTGGTGTTTAGTGTTTTCAAAAGACAACTGAAAAAACTTCCCATAATAAAGAAATGTAAGGAAATCAATACCACACAGAAATCTTTTTATCTAACATCATAAAGCTAAATACAAAGAAAACCCACACTTTCCCCCTGAAATGTATGAAGTAACATTAAAAACAAAATTGTCTACCAAACCAAATATTTTTTTTTTTTTTTTAAGATTTTTTATTTGTTTATTTGACAGACAAAGATCACAAGTAGACAGAGAGGCAGGTAGAGAGAGAGAGGGAGAAGCAGGCTCCCCGGATGCGGGGCTCGATCCCAGAACCATGACCTGAGCCAAAGGCAGAGGCTTTAACCCACTGAGTCACCCAAGCGCCTCCCAAATATTTTTTCTTATAAGAAATTACTTAGATAAAACATAAAGAATTTCACTTATACTAAGGTATGGAATCCCTATGTCTCCTAGAATGTATGTCAAAGTTAATGAATAAGTATATACTGTGTATCTGCAACATTTCTACAATAACCTATTGTAATTATCTTCTATAAATTTAAATTTAATCTGTATATTGTCATTTGACAAATAAAAATAGCCATGTGTGTAACATCTTACTGATTTGTATAATTTATCATTTTATTATATACATATTTTTCCAATGCACCATAAGCTCCTCTATTGTAGGGAGGCATGTTCTGTATACATTGTATAAGTTCAGTAAATTTGGTTACTAATTACCTTTAAGAAAGCAGTTTCAGTAACTCGTGAAAAAGGAAGCAAATTGCAAAAGTTGAAAAATCACTGGTGGGAAAGCCTTAAAGCAGCAGATGCAGATGACGTGTTTCAGGCAGAGCAGAAAAGGAGAGTGCTAACACATAAAATTTCAGGTTATGGTCACGAAGTCTTACTTTTTAAGTAAATTCTAACCAAGGGCTGTTCGCTGATCCCAGAGAAACAAATCCCAGAGATCTGTCTTATTTCCTAGTTCTATTTTTGCAAGTTACCTTGCTTGCCAGTCCAGTTACCTCAACAAAAAAAAATAAGGAAAGTATTTTCATTTTACCTCACAGAACTGTTCTGAAATTCAAATGAGGTAATAATGTACCTTAAAGGGCTTTATAGACAAGTAGTATATTAAACGCAAGGTGTTACTATTTTTATTATTATTGAAGATGGATCCTACCCTTTTTTTTTTTTAGACTTTATTTATTTATTTGACAGACAGAGATCACAAGTATGCAGAGAGGCAGGCAGAGAGAGGGAGAGAGGAGGAAGCAGGCTTCCCGATAAACAGAGAGCCCGATGCGGGGCTCAATCCCAGGACCCTCGATCCCAGGACCCTGAGATCATGACCTGAGCTGAAGGCAGAGGCTTTAACCCACTGAGCCACCCAGGTGCCCCTGGATCCTACCCTTGACCCAAAAATTCTCATTCTTCATGTTTATCCTAAGGATCTGGGTGGACAAATGCACAAAGCTATCTGCAAAAACATGTTCAGAATAGCCCTATTTTGAATGAAAAAAAATCTAAAAATAACTTACATCAATGGGTGACTGCCTTAACAAATTATGGTATACCCATGAAACAGAATATCATGCTATAATTAAAAATGACTTAACAGATGTGTATGAACATGAAAACCTCTTTTACCCCTGCTTTATAAGAGGTTCCACTTTTGAGATGCCTTCCTTCATCTATCAAACTTAATCAGGTCCTCCCTGCTATACTCCTCATAGGATCATCTATTTTTCCTACATTAAACTCATCACAGTTTGAAATAATATATTTATATGTTTACTTGACAACATGGGTTTTCTTCATTAAATGGTAATGAAGATGGTGCACACATACACAAACACACACACTCCTATATACATATGCAATGGGGGGGTGGAGCTGCCAATATTTTAAAATGTAGAAAGCCAAAATGAAAAATAAAAACAATCTAACAAAAATATGTATGCTTGTATTATATGTATTATAAAATACATAAAAAATATGTATGCTTATATTAATTACATCAGCACTATCAACCAAAAATGGGATCTGGAAATACATTCTGCCAAATGATACCATCAAAGCTCTTTGATTAGATTAGTGTCTGGAAAACTATCTTCGCTTAAGAAGTGACAAAGAGGGGCACCTGGGTGGCTCAGTTGGTTGGACGACTGCCTTCAGCTCAGGTCATGATCCTGGAGTCCCAGGATGGAGTCCTGCATCAGGCTCCCTGCTTGGCAGGGAGTCTGCTTCTCCCTCTGACCTCTCTCCTCTCATGTGCTCTCTCTCAAATAAATAAAATCTTTAAAAAAAAAAAAAGCAACAAAGAATCATGCTATATCCAAAAGAAAGCAATGCTGTTTCCTTTGTAAGGAGAAATCTAGAAAAAAAGGTTTTCTTCAGGTCAACAGAGTCCTCTGGTTAGAATGATGCATATTCTGCTGAAAATCCAGCTTGATATTAAAGCAACCTATAGCTAAGTAAGTATCTCTTACCATCTCGGGGCCACATGAGTTTTCATCATAAAATGAGTGATAATATCTTACCTTCATAAAGCAGAGAACTACACCGAATGAAATTCTGAATTCCCGTTTTATAATTTGTGATCTTCCGCATCATGTATTCAATATACTGGGAAAAGGCCACTAATCAAACAGAAACAGAAGCAGCTGTCCTACTGACTTACAAGGCATGATCATCAAGTCTCCTGAAACATACTTCCATAAGGGAATATGTCCTTTAGAAACTCTGCACAGCAAACTTATGCTTCCATGGAGCATTTAATGGAAAGTTTGAGTTTGTTTAGTGAGGTATACAAATGATTCTTAAGAATTTTTCATTTAAACTGTTTTAGGGGAAGACAGAATATCACAGAAAGCATCACACAGGAGGTGTTAATCACTCGACTATTTGAAAATACTGAAGAACAATACTAACATCACAAAAAGTTTAACTGTTACTAATCTCTACTTTTGTCCTGATACTCTAGGAGTTATCTATTTGACAGAGACTCAGAAACTATTTCTTTATATAGACAATTTGAAAAGCATAGAATAGTAAAGAGAAATTTCACAATTAAAAAAAAAAGGTTTCATTCAACTATTCAGTGAACTAATAGGTACGTATTTAAGAATAAAAACATAAGATGTAACAAATTTCAAATTACTTCTACTGGGGAAAAAAAAATCCTCTACAAAAGACAACCAAAAAGGCTTTAAAACTGAAAATACAATACTATCATTCCCTCTAAGACTAAAACATTTCATGATTCTGTAGTTTAAGAATAGTTAACTAAAGCTTTACAAGCAAAAGGAAAAGCTGTTTTGTTTTCTAATCTCCTCAATCCTAGCAAAAGGAATTGAAATGTGGCTGCTCTTGTGAGATTCTTTAATAGCCAAAGGATACCAAATAAAATAAATTTTTCATCAACTTAAAATTCAAACACAAATTGGTACTTACTATTACCTTCTACATCAACTTAAAACAATGCAATTACTATGTGTCATAGGCTCATACCAACATTTATTGCCAATATTTGACAGACTTATGGTTCTTGCAGATAGGTTTTAATATTTTATTTTCATGACTGGCTGACAGTGAGTGTTTTTTAAAATTAACTGCAGCATTCTATAGTCTACTATAATATACTTATATACTATATTATAATATACTGTAATACCCATTTAAAAGAACTGGCAGTTAGAGATTTTTATTCTTCAAATACTACATATTATTTTCCTTTCCAAATATATTATAATTAACATTCTTTAGAATATAAGGTGATTAGGGGTGCCTGGATGACTCAGTGGGTTAAAGCCTCTGCCTTCAACTCAGGTCATGATCCCGGTGGTGCCCACGTAGGGTGGGGCTCTGCTCAGCGGGGAGCCTGCTTCCTCCTTTCTCTCTCTGCCTGCCTCTCTGCCTACTTGTGATCTCTGTCAAATAAATAAATAGAATCTTAAAAAAAAAAAAAGAATACAATGTAATTAGAGCTTGCCAAAGCAGGAGTTGCATCATTTCTCCTTCCATACTTTAATATGGTAATGAGCACAAAAGAGAAATTCAGTTCCACAGAGGGCAATCTACCTGGAGTTTGAAAACCTTCCATTTTTTAAGAAACACCTACTATGTACAAGGCATTGTGATAGATACTGGGGATGAATCCTTAAGCAGAAGAGATTCAACTTTTGCCTTCATGGAGTTTTAAGCCCAATGAATGAGACATGAATTTATCAATCAGAGAACTGTATCTCTACAAACTATGATAAACTATGAAGGAAAAGTAGGGGTGCCATCAGGTGAACACTGTATCTACTTTGCCTGATGAGGAAAGGCTTCCCTGAAGAAGTTATGATTGAGTTGAAATAAGAGTGTTATTAGATAAGGACAACTTACTTGGCAAAGGGGAAAGACCAGAATATGTGCAAAGACCTTGAAGTAGGAAGAAACATGGTGTATTGAAGGGACTGAAAGAAAGCTAGCCAATAAGCATCAGAATTGTATATGGGCCAGGAGTACTTGCATGGATACCAGTTAGGAGGTTATAACAGGTCTCCAGGTAAGAGATAGATGGTAACTCATTAGGAGGGAAGTAAAGAAGATAAGGGAAAAGACAGCAGATTCAAGAAATATTTAGGAGAAAATCCGTGTTACAATGAAGCCAGGCAGAGTAGTGTTAATAGAGTTTTAAAGATGACAGATCTTGAAATTTTTCAGTTGTGAGACCAAACAGTAAAAAACTGGGAATTTGAACTTACATGATGCTCCTGAATGAGCCAGACAGCAACTGCACCCAGGTTTTCTAATAGCAGTAAATCTTAGGAAGGGTGATTTTAGGAAATGTGCCAGAAGGCCATAACCAAGACCCCAGTAAATTCAACCAGGTATTTAAAAAATAATTAAGTATTACAGGTCCCGCTTCTGAGTTGTCAGTTAGAAGGATACCAAATGATAAAATCACTGGGATTCTCAATGTACATGCTTGTAACATCACATTATATCATTATTTTCTCTCCTTTATACTTCTGTGAAAATAAGATTTCTAGACATAATATTAGGAGCTAACATTCAGCCTAAACTTAAAAAACAACATTTTACATCAGGAAGATCATATTATACCTGAGAATATTAGGGGGGGAAAGCCAACATTATATCTGAAAGATGCTACGATGTCAGGGAAACAAATGTCATCTTATGACAAACAAGATATCAACATCGAAGATGCGTAATAGTAACAGTAACTTCCACACAAGTACCTTTTTGATCAGGAAAATAAGACAGATATGCCATAATTCTATTACCTTCCTTGTTTCAGAAGACTAGTAAATGGAAAAAAGTCTTCTTTCTTTCTGCTATATGTAACCAACATAATAAAATTTCTACTAAATCCAGTAATAGGCCTCAAGTTAACAGAAGCCCATTAAATGGACTAATCCCATTTCTCATATATCCCAGCATTGGAATTTGATCCTTGGTTCCTCTATCCCATGAAGCAGAATTTTTAACACATGGTAAGGAAAAATAATTTGTAGTGTTTCACTTTAACATACTAATTCTCATCTACAGGCCCCAGTCTAAACCCCACACATGGGTGGACCTTAATATATTCTAAAATCTGTTTCTTTCTCTCTCTTTTTTTCTTTCCTTCTTACTACTTATATTCCTATGAAAAATTATCTTCCTTAGTCTTGGGTGGTCCAATGTATACATAATTATTTTCCCATGGGTACTGTAAGAACATGGCATGCCTGTAGTTTTACAAATTTTCTGATATGCTATGCTAAAACATACAGTAATTAGCACTGTGGTCCCACACACAACAGTAGAATCCTAACAGGAACACTACCATGAAACAGAAACACCACTTAGCCAAAACTCCAAGCTGAGCAAAGTTTAAGTCAACAGATGACAAAGACTTATTAATGACCTATAACGTAACTGGTAAAATCTAGAAATGTATATCTTATTTATGCATCTATAATCCTTGAATTGTTAGTAATGAGGTCGCCTCTGCAATGATGGAGTAGTATAATGAATAACTAATATTGCAACTGATCTCTAGAACTGTCAATAAATCAGTGTCACAGAACTTAAGGGGAGAAAGTCACCTTGGTAAATATGTAGTCCATCCCTTCATTTTATAGATGAGAAGAGGGATGAAGAGAAAATGTAATAAGATCATTTTCCTGATTTCTACAAAAGAGGAAATACTCAGTAAATACTTATAGCATGACAAAACCCAGGTCTGGTGTCCTGATACTCTCTGCATGTCTCTAAATTAAAAAAAAAATTTTTTTTTAAGATTTTATTTATTTATTTGACAGACAGAGATTACAAGTAGGCAGAGAGGCAGGCAGAGAGAGAGAGGAGGAAGCAGGCTCCCTGCCCAGCAGAGAGCCCGATGCGGGGCTCGATCCCAAGACTCTGGTATCATGACCTGAGCCGAAGGCAGAGGCTTTAACCCACTGAGCCACCCAGGTGCCCCAATAAAAAAAATTTTTTTAAACCCCTTTTTTAATCTATACATGGATTGGAAAACCCATGAATTTGAATTCTGGAAATATAGATCGTAATAGAAACAATGAAGAACAAGAAAACTGATATTTATTTGTTTAAATGCTGTGTATCATATTACATATTTTCATTCCAAACCTATCATATCATATCATATCATACCATAGAAAAACCCATAAACCTAATACAGCATATTAAAAACCCATAAACATAAATACAGCATATTAAGGGGCGCCTGGGTGGCTCAGTCATTAGGCGTCTGCCTTTGGTTCAGGTCATGATCCCAGTGTCCTGGGATCAAGCCCCACATGGGGTTCCCTGCTTGGTGGGAAACCTGCTTTCCCTCTCCTAGTCCCCCTGCTTGTGTTCCTCTCACGCTGTGTCTCTCTCTGTCAAATAAATAAATAAAATCTTTAAATAAATAAATACATACAGCATATTAAGCTTATAGCTAACTATTTTTATAATTTTAAAAATTAAGTTTAAAAAACACAGAATAGTCCTACTGAAAAAGCCAAAAAAGGAAACTCACAGCTTTAAAGATGAGTCAAAGAGGGAAGAGCGAATCCTAGTTTCGCCTCAGCAATGTCAAAAATGCGGAGTGGGAAGATCCAACCTTCTGAGCTCTAATTATTATCTACAGGAGCCTCTAGTTTCCTGCATCTATTCGTAAGAGCTCCTATTCCTCCTCTCTTCCCAACCTACTTCCCCAAGTGACTGCCTAACTACCTATCTGGAGTTCCCCATACTCGTCAGGCAACCTTAGTTACCCAGAGGTAGCTCTGTTTCTCTCCAAAATAAATGCTTACATTCTCTAGACAAAGCTTTGGGAATCAGGAAAAGAGGTTTCATTTACTTCCTCTTATAAATGGAAAAAACAGCATCTGTTGGTTTTAAGGTGGCCTTTTGAAAACTTCCTATGAGTTGAATCATTAGCATTCACTGGCCCTCTGGGACAAAACACTGAAAAGACAGCCAGGCACTACCAAAAGTCTTCAAAAAATGGAAGTCAACTATGTCTGAGTTCATCCAGACAAGCATTTTCTAGGGAACTCTTTGGACTGAAAAAAAAAAGCATCTTCATTCTTCTTCCATTTTGTTTTGTTTTGTTTTTTCTTTAAAATCTCCCTTACCAACTCAATGTTACCAAATAAGAGACACAACTTTCATAGCATGGTCTTCCCTTTCACCCTTAAACAATAAACAGACCATGCCCACTAACTTCCTATTCCAACCAAATATTTTTAGTCCTTTAACAAAACCCTTGATTCTGCTTTATATCCTGCCTGAGCTATTTCTGGCATTTAAAAATTCTTTTTGGATCGTCCAAGTTTAAAGTTGGACTAAGATTACTTTTAGCATGCGGTTGCATGCATGGACACATGTTGTCAAATGTTTCACTTTACTATCCCTCTCAGTCACAGACGTCCCCACTTAACAAACCCAGCAAGAACTCTTTGGTTTTCTTTTGGATTCTACTCCTTCCCTTCCACACAAAGTCAGGTTATGATATCTGGACTGTATTAGTTTAAAATGACCAAAAACTCCAGGGATGATGGTAAAGGAACTCATTTGACTATTCAGTGTTGCTCCAGACTTGGTGTTAAAGAACTAATTATATATTATATGATATATTATAATATATATATTATATATATAATATATATTATATATATAAAGAAGGTGAGTAGGACCTGAATTTTTGCCTGAGTGAGTGCTCCCTCCCTCCAGGTGCCCTTTCTAAACCTCCCCAGCTTGCTACCTGTTGGCAGTGCTGGTGTTGCTGCTCCCGTTGCTGTGTTTCTGTGCTCGGCTCAATCTCCTTGGGGGCTTTGAATGCTGCAGCCGGGGGCTCGGCATGGAGGGGAACGTTGAGGCATAGCCATGCTCACACTCTAAAGAGACAGCAAGAGAAGAAGATATGAGAACAGGAATGTACACAAATCCATGGATCCACACATCTGAAGTCCTTGCAGTAACATGTTGCTGAAAACAGCAGAAGAAAAGGAGGTAATATTTTTTCACTTTCTGGTTGGAAGATAAAATTCTCAGTCCTTGTGAGGACATTGATCCTGTAACATTATATACAGACCCAACCCATCACCTGAAATGTGTTCAGATACCTCCTCTAAACCAAGTAATCTCTCCACCCTTTCCAAAATCCTTTTCTCCAAGAATTCTTAACTGAAACACACTAATTTCTGAGACTAGTTACCATCCACCTCAATTATCTCACCTGCCTCAAAATGCCCCTTTAACTCTCCCCATTCTGGGTCTCTCACTAAGCGCTCCATTTTCACGTATTTCAAACCACTCAATCGCCTCGTCTCAGAGGACATTTTCTCCCTCGACACCATCATTTCCAGAGTTCCTACTCTTCACTCCCCGGTCTCTTTACATCTTTTCCAGTCCGGGTCCCTAAATAGGGTCCCGTCTCCTCCTACCTGTTTCTCAGACGTCTCCTCCCCACATGCGCGCATCCTCCTCCCCAGTGGCTCCTCAGCAGGCATTCCCTTCCTCGGCGCCCAGGCTCGCTTCCTCCACCCCTACCTGCGCCGCCGACTCCCCCTTCCTTCGGCTCTTTCCTCCCTCCTTCCTCCCAAGTCCTCGGGCTGGCGCCCACTCTCAACACACTCCTCCCTCTGCTCTGGCCCACCTCCCCTCTGCCCCCAGATCCCCGTCCCTCCCCCCTACCTCGTCCCCCTGTCCTCCCCGCACAAGCAGGCCCGCGCAGCCTCTCCCGCACCCCTCCCCTCGCAGGCTCCGGGTGCCCATCACCTCCCGCACCCCTCCCCGCCCTCTCTCCCCGCACGCGCGCACCCCTCCTCACACCCTTACCACGCACCCCCCTCACACGCGCTCCCCTCCTCACACGCACCCCCGCCTCCGCGCACACGCGCACCCCTCCTCACGCACGCACCTGTCGCACGCGCACCGCTCCTCACACACGCACCCTCCCTCCCCTCACACACCCCTGCTTGCACGCGAACCTCCCCACACACACTGCTCATGCAGCACCTCTTACACACGCACCCCTCGCGCACGCACCCCTGCCTCCCCTGCTCACGCACGTACTCCTCTCCTCACACGCGCACCCCTCCTCACATCCCCCCCACATACACACGCACCCTCCTTCCCCTCACACGCCACACCGCACTCCCCGCGTGGAGAAGGAGTGCGCGGGCTCAGGTGGTGGCGGAGGCGGCGGCGCCCAGCCGTTACCTCGGTCCCGGCGCTCCAAAAACTCGGCCGCCTCAAGCAGGCGCTGCACGTTGATCATCCGCACCCTCTCCATGGGCACCGCTGGTGGCCACCGGGACCTCTACGCGCTCCCTTCCCCGGCCGACAGGAGGCGCCGCAGGCGGATACAGGCCGGTGCCGCCAAGGGACATGTGCGGCGGGCGGGCGGGCCAGCCCGGCCACGGCTCGGCGCGCTCTCCGCCGCCCTTGTCGCCCCCGCCGCGCCCGCCGCCGCCGCCGCCGCCGCCGCCGCCGCCGGCAGCCCGCGCGCGGTTTGTTTACCTCTCCGCGCGAGCACGGGGGAGGGGCGGGCGCAGCACCGAGGCCCGCCCCCGTCCCGCCCCTTCCTCTGCCTCCTGGGAAATGTAGTCCCGCCCCTCCCACTGCACATCGGGAGTGGTAGTACACAGACCACTTCAGTGGGCCTGCGCCTTGCCGAATTCCGCAATCGCAGCTGGGAAATGTAGTCCCGTTCGACTTAGTCACCAGAGTGCAAAGATGAAGTTCTCTGGGCTTTACTTCTGGGAAGGAAAAATTTGAGCCAGTTTCCGGAAAGCTCTTTTCCCAGCGACTTCCGACGGGAGCCCAGGACCTGAAGCATTCTTTATCTGAAATGCCATGTTCTAGTCTTCTATCTACTACTGCTTTTCCATGTAACTTACATGCCTCAGTCTCCCCATCACAAAATTTGCTGTTCAGCTGGTGCACACATAAGCATTGGAAAAGCCAAGATCACTGTTCAGAAACAAGGGGTGATCCCTCCAGTACCAGAGAAAGTTGCCATGCGGCCCTTCTTCCAACCTGGTTTCCACATAGAGGTAGTGCGGTTTTTCGTCGTGTGTGTGTGTGTGTGTGTGTGTGTGTGTGTGTGTGTGTGTTTTAATGGTATGTTTAAAAAGTTATTTTGCCTCAGGCCCTCACTAGTGATTTGAGAGGCTAGAAATCCTTTCTAGTATTGCAAGTGAAGGACATAATTCAGTGGGTCAAAGTGATGTGGTGCTGAAGTCACAAAGGGTTCAGTTCAAATCCTGACTCTGTTACTTATACTACCTGTCTGGATTCTCCAAGCCTCATTTCCTCATGTATAAAATAGATATAGTTACTCCATCTATCCAAACATTGAGGGCCTGCCATGTGCCAAGCACTGTACTGGAATAATATGTACAGTAATGAGAGAAACAGACATAGAGCCTACTCTCAAGGAGTCTATGGGCAATAGGGCTTATTGTGAAGATTAAATGAAAAAATTCCAGCCTTTAGTACACACCACTCAGTTAATGGAAGCTATGACAATTGTTTCCTCTCTTGTTCTCCTCCATAGAGAGGGAACTGAAAGCAGTGGCTAAAGAGAGCAGGGACCACATTAAAGGATTGCCAACGGCTATCTTCTCTGCCGTTCTCTTTCCAAGTCCTCAATCTAACAAGTCCTCAAAGTCTAGACAAGAGTTTCTCAACTTCTACATTATTGACATTTCGGGCAAATAATTCCGGTGGGGGGGAGGCAGACTTGTGCTCTGTGGGATGCCCAGCAGCATTCCTGGCCTCTACCCACTAGATGCCAGTAGCACACTACCAACCAAACACATCACCAAACACTGCCAAATGTCTCCCGGGGCACAAAGTCACTCCCAGTTGAGAAGCACTGGTCTAGAGAGAGGAAGGGCAAGAGGGTCATAACTGCTGAATGCTCTAGGAGTAAGCTGGGAATTGTATAAACATCCATAACTTTTTCCCACCCTGATTATTTTAACCTGCTGGTGGACATCCAAAACAACAGGAAGCTCTTGGTGAGGGGAGAATTTCCCCTTCCCTATGGTCATTCCAGTGGCTACTGCAGAAAATATCATGTCAGAATGAAATTCTTACTCTCAAAAATGTCATGAGATTCATGCTGCATTTTAATGCCCTCTCTCTCTCTCTCTCTCTCCTTTCACTCTTCTTCTTCTTTTCAATTTCCAGTGAAGTTAAAAACTGCAAAATTATGCCAGCCCTTTTAAATATCACATTTGGTGCCACATTTAAGAATCAAATAGATGTCCCATCAAATGCAAGGAGACCCAAAATGAGAGGTGTTCCCAAGCTGTTCACAGGAGAGTTAATTTTTTTGTAAAGACTTTAAAATAGGGACCTTACTTTTTCTGTTGTTGGATAGATCACTTCAGATCTGGGGTTTCCCATTGGATACTGGTAACAACCACTCTCAACAAGGGACATATGGGGTAAAGGGAAGAATGGAATGATTTAAAAGAAAATAGCTATCTGCTAAGACCTATTAGTTAAGGGCAGAAATTACTAGGTTGAAAGTTAGTTTCTACTACTTGTAGACTCCTTAAGCTTTAGATCCCAAACTGCTAAGGGCTACTGCAGGAATTTAAAAGAGGTAGATTAATGACAAATAAAAGTCTCCCCAGGGGCACCTGTGTAGCTCAGTGGGTTAAAGCCTCTGCCTTCAGCTCAGGTCATGATCCCAGGGTCCTGGGATCAAGCCCCACATCAGGCTCTCTGCTCAGCAGAGAGCCTGCTTCCCCCTCTCTGTCTGCCTCTCTGCCTACCTGTGATCTCTGTCTACCAAATAAATAAATAAAATCTTAAAAAAAAAAAAGTCTCCCCAGTGGGAGATAAACCATGTGACATGCAATCAAAAAAGAAAAAAAAAAAGTACCAACTGAAAATACACATGGGTTTAAATCCATAGATCGTATGCCCTAGCAGGTTATTAAGAGAAAGCATGATGCTCAGTGCACATGCCTGACGTTTCACAGTTGACCTCCAGATGAATTAACCAGCCCTTCTTTTAGAACCACGGCCAAGAGGGAGAGGAGGAAATGGAAAGTAGGGTGAGAGTCACCCAAAAGGTCACCTGCCTATGTTGAAGAATAGCAGAGGTAATGGTGATGGAGGGCAGTGGACAGTGTTAAGGGCAGATTTATATACAGGAAGTCATTCTTTTCCAATAGCAACTGAAGGTGCCATTTCCTTCTCCCTGCTCTGGCTGACTCCTAGAATTCTTGCTTTGACATTGGCCACAGTGGCCTCCCATAGCACAAAGCTTGGGGCTCTAGCCTCAGGAAAGGAATACTCCTCATAAACCATCCCTCAGCACCAATCCCAGCCTGGAGGAACCCAGAGGCAGCTGTGGCCTTTCTTTTATTCAAATGAATCCAATTTGTCCTACAATTGCAGATGGGGAAACTGAGAGAAGAACCAAAGAACATGGAATCTTACCCACAATCTCCGGTCCTGTCCTCTCCCTAAAGTATCTCTCTCAGGAGAGATTTATTTGAAAATGGAAAAAGTTGGGGCACCTGGATAGCTCAGTGGGTTAAGCCTCTGCCTTCGGCTCAGGTCATGATCTCAGGGTCCTGGGATCGAGCCCCACATCGCATAGGGCTCTCTGCTCAGCAGGAAGCCTCCTTCCCCCACCCCTCTCTGCCTGCTGCTCTGCCTACTTGTGATCTCTCTCTGTCAAATAAATAAGATCTTTAAAAAAAGAAAGGAAGGAAGGAA
>ML102085.1:0-52705 GCA_003697995.1 Taxidea taxus jeffersonii | reverse complement strand
AATAAATAAATAAATAAATAAATAAAAGAAAGGGAAAAAAGAAGACAATAGAAATATCCGCAAACAAAAAAAGTAATCTAGGTGGTTATATAAAGCTCATGAGCCAATGCAATTAAAATATACTTTTAATATGCAATAAGATTTAAAACTTTAAACACTCTTCATAAAACTCAGATTTGGAGTTACTTTAAATCACTATTAAAAACTTTGGACCAGGGGACGCCTGGGTGGCTCAGTTGGTTAAGCAGCTGCCTTCGGCTCAGGTCATGATCCCAGCGTCCTGGGATCGAGTCCCACATCGGGCTCCTTGCTCAGCGGGGAGTCTGCTTCTCCCTCTGCCTCTGCCTGCCTCTCTGTCTGCTCGCGCTCTCTCTCTCTAACAAATAAATAAAATCTTTAAAAAAAATAAAAATAAAAAAATAAAAACTTTGGACCAGGGCGCCTGGATGGCTCAGTGGGTTAAGTCTCTGCCTTCAGCTCAGGTCATGATCTCTGGGTCCTGGATCAAGTCCCGCATCCCATTCTCTGCTCAGCAGGGAGCTTGCTTCCCCCTCTCTCTCTCTGCCCGCCTCTCTGCCTACTTGTGATCTCTCTCTCTCTCTCTGTCAAATAAATAAATAAAATCTTAAAAAAAAAAAACTTCAGACCAATAGCACACAAAAAAATAAAGGGAAAAATTAAAAAGCTGAATAAAGTCTCTACTATTTTTCTTTCATAACCTACGAAAAAAAGGGGAAATATGTTCCTGAGAGAAGTGTCCTCAAAGTGAGCTACAGCAGGCCAGGAACAAAATGCTTCCTCTCTGATTTTTTACTTTTTTCCTTCCCTTTTCCCAAAGTAAAGGGTGAACATTTGAATCTGCTGCAATGGAACATTCTAGAACAGTGACTCCCTGTTCCCTGCGAACCACCCCACAGCACTGTATCACTGCTACTTCCTGAGCCAGTGGGGCCATTCCACCTTCTACTTCCTGGTCACCCTCATTCTCCCAGAACCTCCCCATGGGCTTCAGTCTCCCTCCTTCCTTATGGGAAAGCCTAAAGGAAATTCATCTCCCAACCAAATCTCACACAATCCTCTTCACACCATCACCAGTCTCCCTGCCATTCAGAGCATCATTTTGAAACAAAGGAGGACCAAACCATCGACCCTGAGGCTAGGCCAAGGGAGCCCAGCGTGATGGAGGGGTGGGGAAGGGAGGGGTGATTCTCCACCAAGAAGTGGAAGGAAGCAGACAGGAGTATCCCGTTGCTTATCACATACTAATAACAAAATGCGGAAAAACAAAAGTTCAAAGTGTTAATTCACTGAGTGATCTGGAGCAATGGGAGAAAATCTGCTGCTCTTCTAACCCAGGAAATACACAAAGCTCAAAACAGCAGTCTCCTAAGAGAAAATGTGAAGGTAATTACCATGAAAAGAATGGTAGCTGAAGGCAATTTTTCTCCAAACTGTTATCCCCGTTTGGGAATTACATTTCTCTCTCTCTCTTTCTCTCTTTTTAAAGAAAATTAATGAAATGGAAAAATTTTTAAATCACGGCAGTTTGTTCTGTGGAAAGTTTTCCAAATGGTAAGCATTTGCCTTAGAGTTCATTTTCCCCTAATTAGTTCTATCCAACTCTTGTACAGATTAAAGCTTGTGAACCTCAGTTCAAAACTCTTATTTAAATATTAAGATTTTATTACAGTATACAGGAAAAAGCGAGACCTATATTTATTCTAATATACAGGGGAAGAGAGGTCCTTGCCAAGAGCCTGCAACGTTGAAAAAAAAGCCTCAAGCTGCCTCCTGCCCTTCCCTGCAAACAGAGAACAAGGACTTTGCTGGTCATCCACTCCTGCCACGGGCGTACAAGTGTCTCAGAACACACTCCCCTCTTCTGTGCAGGACAAAGTCCCATGCACATGGCAAGAATCTACTCCCATGTCCTTTCCTCTGTGAAGTCTCAGGAGCTCCTTCTCTGAAATTCAACTGCTCATTCCTTAAATCGAATCATTTTCATCCTGAATAATTACATTTTAGAAATATAATTTGTACTAGGATTTTTTTTCAACAATAGCTTTGAATAATAAGATGAGCACAGCATCTGACACATAATAGGTTATTTATTAAATATATATATCAATGGATCATTTTTTAAATCACTTATTCTGTAACAAACCAAAATAATATTTTTCGTCAATACTTCTATTTCTTAACTTCTTGACGGTTTCCTTTTTCACACCATTTTTGTTCTCATTTTTGCTGTTGGTTTTCTTTTTTAATTTGTTGATAACAGGTAGTGATCATGGTGCCTTGGGTGTGCGGTACAAGGAATCATTGGTGAGAGTGAAAGGCAAATTCCAGCCCCTACCCTACGTGTCACTTTGTCTGGTCTGTGCCATTAGTTGAATAGAGGACGTGCACTTGCTTATTCTGAATTTCCATGTTCCTCTATCGGCCTAGACTGAAGCATGAGGGATACACCGTGATCAACTTCCCCATTTTTTTTCTTGCATTGGAATACACAAGCCGGTGCTCTTCTTCATTATCATTTTACGGAGTGATTATCAGATGGGACAGAATTGCAAACTGGAATTTTGTGAACTGAATTATTCATATGAATGAATTTCAGTATACGGAGCAGCCGCTTACTATCGCTCTTAGCGATCAACTAAGGTTGACAAACATTTCCTTACAGGGGACTCTTGCGGCAATATTATTTGTAGTGTGGGATGTCAAAATGGCAAAACTCTCCTATTAATAATGGATCTCCAGACTCCTGGAAGGAGCACTGGGCCTGCAATCAACAGGCTTGGGTTTATCTGGCATTTTTCTTTCCTTTTTAAAAAGAAATCCTCAGAAGTCCAGTTACAAGACTTGGAGCACGTCAATCTTATGCCCTATAAAATCTTACATCAGGGAGGTTAATAAAATGAGATTAATCCGGAGATACTACATGTTGAGTTCTTTCCTTTTTTGCCTTTCAAACACAATACGTGAAATGATGCCGGTCTCCTCTATGGAAGAGGGTTCTGGAAACCGCTTACTACTAATGGAGGTTAGCTGCCATCCAGTGGCTGAAGCAGAACTCACTTGCCAGAAGAGCGAAGGAAGTTTAAAGTGGACCCGTGTCTTGTGACTAAGGCACCAGTAGCTTACGTTTACCATCCCATCTTTACAAAAAAAAAAGATGGGGAAATTGTCAAATGCCTTAAAGGGAGAGAAGCCAAAGTCTCCTCTTCTGTAATTCTAGGCCACAAGAAACTTATCTTTACTCGTTTCCTTTTAAAAAATCCCCAATTTAGAAACTTCACCTACCTGTACCATATGAATGAAACTAAATGATGAAATAATTATAAAAGATAAAATAGACCCGACTGCATGAAAGATGGCAAACAGACAAAAAAAATTTATATCAATTTCTAAAGGAGAAAAACATGAAATATCCATGTAGTGATCCCAAGCCTGATAGTTTCATAGCAAATTTACTTTGAATGATTTTGATCATTTTGTTATGTAAAATGTAATATCATTCTCTCACTTACTCCTTAATTTATTCTAACATGAACAATTCTAATATGAACTATTTTTAATAGTTTTGGATTATTTTATTATAAAAATAGTGCACATTTAATGTGGAAAATATAAGAAAGAGAAAGTAAAACATAAGAAAGTAAAAATAAATATCAATAAAACCTGAGCACTATTAACATATTCTGCCAGTCTGTTTTCTATGAGAAATGTCCCACCTCTCCCATTCTCTTAAAAAATTTAATTCAAAAAAATGTATCTATATGTATTTTTTGAAATTTTAAAAATTTTTTCAATAAGTTATTAGAAAAAAGTATTCCCTAAAAATTATACCCTTCAGTTCTCATGAGAAATGTATTTATCTTTGCCTACATGATTGATGGGAAATGATAAGTCACTGTAACCCCATTGCTAATATAACTTGCAAATCTTTAGCAATAATAAGGCTGAACAAAATATTTATTAAACATTTGGTGGGGGGAGAGGCTGTTTGTATGTGAATTTCCAGTTCTATCTCTTCCTATTTTTCTCCTGGTAATTTTCTTTCTGTTGATTTGTAATTGCTCTAAGACTAGATAAAGATACAGGGGTGCCTGGGTGGCTCAGTGGGTTAAAGCCTCTGCCTTCGGCTCAGGTCGTGGTCCCAGGGTCCTGGGATTGAGCCCCGCATAGGGCTCTCTGCTCGGCGGGGAGCCTGCTTCCTCCTCTCTCTCTCTCTCTGCCTGTCTCTCTGCCTGCTTGTTATCTCTGTCTGTCAAATAAATAAATAAAATCTTAAAAAAAAAAAAAGATACAGCACACATACAGAAAATGAATAGCAGCTTCATTGTTATCATATAGAGTAGAATTAAAGACAAAGCCTTAAAGACTTGGACCAAGACAGACACTTCATTTTTATAAAAGGTATAATCCACTATGAGTATATAGTATCTATGTGTTTAAAAAAGAACAAAAAAGCAAACAAATAAAAAAAAACAGTGTTGACATAAAACAAGCAAAGCCTGTTAGAAAAAGAGACAACACTAACAGAAAAACAATAATAAAAGGATGTTCTAAACTATATGTTAATAGAAATATATTAAAATTTACAGTCCCCAAATAATATCATTCCTCCATAGTGCCGTAGATGGCTAACGAAACTAATTAGATCAAGGAAACCTTAATACATTATAAAGAACAAAAATCACACAAGTCACAATCTCTTACAATAATGTTATATATTGCAAATTAATCATGAAGGAAGTCTACGTCCCTTGACTACTTTAAGAAAAATTTTGGAGCACTTGGCTGATTCAGCCAACAGAGCTTGCAACTCTTGATCTCAGGGTTGCAAGTTTGAGCGTCATGCTGGGTGTAGACATTACTTAAAAATCAAAAACTCTTTTGAAAAAAACAGTTTAGAAAAATCTCTTATAAATTACTACTGAATCCTTGCAGAACTCCAAACTGCAAATAACAAGCCATTTGGAATATAATAAAGCCCACTGAAGACTCAAGAGGACTGATAAACATGAAAAGGAGAGGGACATATGTGGATTCACTTCCAGGATCCTGAGAAGGGCAGGTAGAGTGTTGGGAGAGGGGGGCCTCTAGTCAGGCTGAGTTGGCCAAACCACCCCTGAGGGGTTCTGACCCTTGAGGCTCTGAGTGCAAGTCTTTCAGGACCAGCTCAGCACCCAAGACGAGTCCTGAAGCACCCCAAGTGCTTGAGAGAAGGGATGGGACACAAAGGTGGGTCCAGGGCAGAGAAGACAGTTGAGAACTGGAGGTGGCACGACCATCTAAGATCTCCTCTTTCATCCCTTACCTGGTTCCCAGGACCTCCCTCTGGAATTCTAGATGTGTTCCATCAAGGTTCTTCATTACCCTCTCCAAGAAATGCATCCCAGATCTGGACTCAAGCCATATCTCACTTGAATATGAGGCTCAGAGGAGAAGAGAAAACAAGCACCCAGGTGAAGAATCACCATCAGAATGGTAAAGGGACTTGTCCGAAGCCTGAAGACAGAGTGTCTCCCTGTTCACACACAGCATCGTAAGTTCTCTCTTAAAGTTGCTTCTCTCATTCTTTCTACTAATCCTTGACTCTCAGCTTTGCTTGCCATCTGACTCACAACATACCTCCTCCAAGGAGGATGCCCTGATGGACACTATCTCCTGACCCTGAGTGTTCTTCTACCTAGAAGTCAATCCTTAGAACTTTCATTATTTGTTTACATTAGTTATCTGTTTATGTATTTGTTTTGAATTCAAAGCAGGTGCCAATGTACAGATACTTTTATGTAAAAGACAAGCATCAGAATTACTGTGTGTAAACTGAGTTTCAGAAGTCAAATTACATTTTCTCATTTGTATTTCATAATTTTGGTTTTGCACAGAAAAAACTAACTAGAAGAAATAATGAAAAATTGTTTTGATCTCCTAGAAAACAACAAGCATCTAATAACACATTCAATATGTTTAGATTTTAATTTTAACATTGTAGAACTTTTTAAGGCTTTTTTTTACTGTAAGACCAGAAAAACATTTTTTTAAAGATTTTATTTATTTATTTGAGAAAGAGAGCACGTGCACAGGAGAGGGGTAGAAGGAGAGACTTTTCAAGCAGACTCCCTCCTGAGCACAGAGCATGATGCCAGGCTGATCCCATGACCCATGAGATTATGACCTGAGCCAAAACCAGGAGTCACTCAACCAACTGAGCCACCCAGTTGCCCCAAGAATAGAAAAACACTTACAAACACAGTTATTAAAGAAAAACTGCAAATGACACTTGTTGGAAAGGGCAAAGCAGATGTTACTCAAGCTGCTGCAGTACAGAAGAGAGACTTCTGTATAGAACGGGGCCTAACTCCAAATACAGCAAGGGCAGCTGGGGATCTTTAGCCAACAGGCAGGGCTCAATGGGTAGAAAATTACTAAAAGGAACTTAATTAGAAATCAGGGGTAGGTACAGTGTCTCAGAAGGATTCTTGTAAAACCTGGGCTTGGTACGCCCAAGGACAAAGCAAGTCAATGAGAAGGCTCAGAAGCCTGATGGATGAACATCTGGTCAAGGAAGGAGTCCCTGTCACAGGTATGGGAGTTTAAGAATAAACAAGCAAATGAAAAACTGTCTCAGTGGTTGCTCAGCCAGCTTCACAGCGAGAGGCTTCTGGGGGTGCATCTATCTTCAGTGGTCAGGCTGTGGGAGCAGGGAACGTTCTCCACACCCAAGTGTTCTGCCATGTTGATGACTCAGCAACCTTCTCCCTCTCTGTTTCTAATGTTCCTGTTACCACTTGGTTCAACCAGAACTCCTGGTTGGAAACAACTAGAATCAACTCTAGACAACTGAATAGTAATCATAAAACACAATGTATCATTTTTTTAAAAGACCCAATTCCTAAAAATGGGAAATAAATTGAAAAAGAAGTGGCTCTATGTCTCAAGTTAGTGGCTTAACCACAAACAGAAGATTTTTTTTTTATATATTTTATTTGTGTGACAGAGAGAGAGATAGCGAGGGAGGGAACACAAGCAGGGGGAGTGGGAGAGGGAGAAGCAGGCTCCCCACTGAGCAGGGAGCCCAATCCAGAGCTCAATCCCAGCACCCTGGGATCATGACCTGAGTCAAAGGCATTTGCTTAATTACTGAGCCACCCAGGTGCCTCAAACAGAAGAATTATTTTAAGCAACTCAAAACACAGTAAAGTTTTTTGCATAGCTGAGATATATCCTAAAGACTGAAAAAAAATGTAAGTTGTTTTCAGCAATCATATTGTTGGTAATAATGGGATTATTATTTTTAATATGTAATGAATAATATATGTCATACCACATAGTAGGATAAATGAAATAAGTAAGTTGGCTAATATCACTGGGAACTAGAATTTTCAGTATAAAATAAAAGGGATACAAACATAAAAATCAAATAAGTAAAAACTGATTAATTTTGAATTGAAAATACCACCATGAACTCATGAAGTATTTTTCTCTTTTACAAAGTCTGGGTCATCACTTCTCAGCCTTTTGGCTAAGATCAAGTGTAAAAAGTCTGGGGCACCTGATCTCAGGGTTTTGAGTTCAAGCCCCACATTGGATGTAGAGATTACTTAAAAATAAAATATTTTTGAAAAATATTTTCTATTTTCCTTGCTCTATCCAATGAAATGGAAATAAACTATGATCAACTCAGTAGCAGTGAACACCCTTTGCACCCAGATTACAGAGTCTAACTACATCTCCCATGAAATAGAACCAGATTTCCTTCAGGAAGTCACTAATTCCTAGAGTAGGGCAGGAAACGGACAAGATGGTCATGATGCATCTTCGTACCAGAGGGCAAGGAAGCAGTCAAAGACAAGTGGGATTATACCAAAGGACACAGGAGCCAACCTGAAGTGACTTTCATGGACCAAAAGAGAAAATGCAAGCAATAAAAACAAAATGACTACAATAGATTTAAAAAGAAAAGTATATAAGATCATGATTTCATGCCGATACTTAAAAAATAGAAACAAAAAACATTTTAGTCACTTTTGGAGCTTGCAATGGGCATCAACCTACTTTGAAAACTGATAAAGGGGGAAAAAATCATTGTTCCTGCTTTTCCAGAGCAAACTGCATTTCACAGCCATCAGTTTATGAGAGTTGTTTTTAGAGAAGGATTCTGGTTCTGTTTTTATTTTTTTTTTTAAGTCGGCTGTACGCCCAGCATGGAACCTAATGTGACCTCATCAGAGGTTGTGAGTTCCAGGAGCCCCTGGGAGATCTTGTTTAATCCTTATGGCAAATTATCACTGAAAACAATTTAGTACTTTGTGGGTTTTTTTTTTTTCAGTCTTTAACATATATTTTAGATACGCACAAAAACTTTACTGCATTTTGAGTTGCTTAAAATAATTCTTCTGTTTATGGTTAAAGCCACTAACCTGAAACATAGTTAGAGCCACTTCTTGTTCAATTTGTGTCCCATTTTTAGGAATTGCTTTTTAAAAAACTGATACTATTTTTTGGTTGTTGTTGTTCAAACCAAAAGGGCATGGAGGGGCACTTTGGTGGCTCATTTGGTTGAGTGGCTGATTTCAGCTCAGGTCATGATCTTGGCGTGGAGAGACGGAGCCCCACATTGGGCTCTCTGCTGGGCCGGTGGAGTCTGCTTAGGGTTTTCTCTCCCTTGCCATCTGCCCCTCCCCTGCCACCCCTACTGGTGTGCACATTCTCTCTTTCTAAAAAAAAGCATGGGGGGCATGGAATGAATACCAAGGATATTGAGAAATTATTACTGGATGGGTATAATACCACAAATATGTTTTTTAATCTTTATTTACCAAAGGTACATACTCCAGGTGTTAGGGTTGGGAGCTAAAGTGAGTTTGGCGTCTTCTAGTGTCTGGGCTACAGTGGCATCCATAGGAGCAGAAGTGGGGCAACCCCATTAGGCTACAGATGAAAGGGACTGCAGTTGGCTGGCCATGCTTCTAGGGGCCCCGCTGGGAGTAATGAAGGCTTAGAGGAGCCAGGATCTACACTGTGGAGGCTGCAGGGCCCTGGTGGATGAACTAGAGTGGGAAACTGCCCAAGAAGAACATTCAGATGGGCTCTTTCCAAATCAACCCAGATGATCACCAGTCAGGAGTGGAGGTGCCTTATGCTCATGCAGAGGCCCATCTCACAGAGCTGCTGACAGGATGCAAGAGCATGGGGATCAGACTGACCCTTCCACCCACTGCAAGAACTATGTCCACGGAGTGCACCAAAATGGAGAATCCAGTGCACTGGACCTAGAGGCCATCCAGACTGATTCAGACATCAGGGGCACTCTCAGATTTGCGAGTGAGAGTATTGTGGAGGAATAGGAGGGTGAACTCATTGAATTCTATTCCAAGAGGCTGATGATGTGAAAGACAAACTTTCTTGTAGCTGAACAGATTTATGGGCCCATGCCCTGTACATATCCCTCGATGAGCTATGAACCACTGGGGCCACCCAGACTGACAGGCTTGATGGGTCACCCCCCAGCGGGGAAGAGGGAGGCAATGCCTTGTTATTCTATTTTTACTGAAATGAACTGAGAAATTATGAAATCAAAAGTAAAAGGAACGGAGGGAGGGAGGAAGGAGGTTACATATTGATGTATTTGTGGGTGGAAAATTGTAATGTTTGGTATTTACTTTAAAATCCTCCAGCCACGGGGCAACTGGGTGGCTCAGTCGGTTGGGCGTTTGACTCTCAATTTAGGCTCAGGTCATGATCTCAGGGTCGTGGGATCAAGCCCCATGTCAAACTCCCCACACAGCTTGGACTCTGCTTGAGATTCTCCCTCTCCCTCTTCCTCTGCCCCTCCCCTTGCTCATTCTCTCTCTCTCTCTCTCTCTCGCTTGCTCTCTCGAAATAAATAAAATAATTTTTTTAAAAAATCCTCCAGCCACAACAACAACGGAGAGGAATAAATAAAACCATTCTCCAAAACCACCAGAGAATGTTAACTGTTGAGGTGGGTGATAAGTAATACAGAGGTTTCATTAGATGATTCTGCTTTCATGTATTCTTCAAATTTTCCATAATAAAAAACTAAGAATTTTTCAGGGGTTTATAGTGTTTAAAGCTACACACGGCCCAAGTAGGATAGGGCCTGAGAAGAGTGACAGCATGGTGCGAATACTGTGAACTGGACAGACACCACATTGTCCTGTTGCTCTGGGGCTCCAGGCTTTCTTCTCACTCCTAACCCCAAACCTCCTCCCTTGATGCCCCGTCACCATCTGCTCTGGTAATACTACAATGCCCCAAACACACTGGGGGTTCCAATCTTGCTATTTCATGAAAAATGCCTGGTACCTTTTCCACTTGGTAAGTTCCAAGTGGAACATCCTCGCACAGAGCACAACACGGTGTAATCCTGCGTTCCCATGACTCATCTCCTCTCCTGGAATGAGGCCTTTAAGTATTTGCTGTTGCGGGATATTAATACTATTTAACAACCTGTACACTAACGAAAGCTGGAACGGGAAAGCAGAGAAACTGACCCCTGGAGGCTCCAGAAAGAATGCCCGCCCAAACCCTGATTTGAGCCTAGTGAAACTGACTTTGGGCTTCTGACTACAAGAAAGGGTCAAAATAAATTTACATTGTTTTCAGTCACCAAGTTTGTGCATCTGTTATAGCAGCAAGAGGAAACTAATAAGCAAGTAAGTCTTCAAGGGTGTCTGCTGGCATGTCATATTTAAAATCAAACCCAACCGTTCAGGTTCCATGAGCAATGGTGCACTCTTGTGCTTAAGGACAATTCTGGAGCTTTGGTATAAAGTATCTTCTCTGTGCTTCAGCATCCTCCTTTGTAGAATGAGCGGCGGAGGGGAATACTAATTATAGTCCCCAAAGAAATCTTCTTTTAGAACATGAGCAATGCTATATGTCTTACCCCAGCTTTCTCAGAGCCAGAGTCCTCAGGAGAACACAGTTTCTGCAAAAGCCCACGACCACAGGCTTACCTGCCCAGAGGGCACCAGGCACTTGCCCATGGGGGTGCCAGTGCCACCATCATTGTTTCCTCACCACTTCTGAGCCCGCATGGCCAGGCAGAGACACATGGATGGCCCAGAAGCCATGGTAAGCTGGCTTAGGCAGGTAGGATGCTTGCAGGGAATAGGGCATCCCTATGGCAGGCTGCAGGGGGATTTCCCAGGAGCTGGTGACCGTCGATGGATCGGACCAACCCTCTGGAGTCCACAGGAGGGAGCAAATGGCAGGCATCCAAGAGGCAGAAGTGTAAGGACCCTGAGGGTCTTGCTCACACACACACACACAAAGAGAGCAGATGGCAGCCCTTAGCTCTGTGCCAGGCATTAGTCCTTAAATTGCTGGAAAATTGGAAAAAGTTTGAGGATTCCAAGTGAGGGGCCATGGTGACCATGGCAACAATGGGGCCCTCGGGGATTCTGAGGCAGGGGTTACTTACATATGAAATGAAGGTACTCAACCTTCCAGTAATTAGTATGGCTATACCAGCACGTGCTCGCTCATTTCCGCCTTACATAAAATTCTGGTTTGCATACCGAAGCGGATATTGAAATCTGGCTCATTCAACACCCATTGCCAATCCACTTCTAGTATTTGTTTGTTGAATTCTTGTTTGGCTTTTTATATTTACTTTTTTTTTATTATTAAAGATTTTTATTTATTTATTTGACAGACAGAGATCACAAGTAGGCAGAGAAGCAGGCAGAGAGAGAGAGGAAGGGAAGCAGGCTCCCCACTGAGCAGAGAGCCCAACGCAGGGCTCGATCCCAGGACCCCAGGATCATGACCTGAGCCAAAGGCAGAGGCTTTAACCCACTGAGCCACCCAGGTGCCCCAAGTCTGTACCTTTAAACAATGTCTGTCCCATCCCCCAACCCCTAGTAATCATTTCACTTTTTGTTTCTATGACTTTGAATTTTTTTAGATCCCACATCCCATGAGTGATATCATACAGTATTTGTTTTTCTCTGACTCCTCATTTAGTATAATGTCTTCAAGGTACATCCATGTTCTTGCAAATATCAGGACCTGCTTCTTTCTCAAACTGAATAATATTCCATTGTATAAATATATATATACCGTTATCTTCTTGCTTTTTGCATTGTGGTAACCTGAAAGCTAAAAACCGCATTTCGCAGACCACTCTGTAGCTCTCTTCCAGCCAGAGGTCCATATGTAATACAGGTCCTTCCATTCAGACAAACTTGTAGACTAAGCTTCGGGGCAAGGTAGGGTGGGGACATCCATTTTGCTAGTGCAAATTAAGGCAAAGGTAGTAGATTCTGGAGCCAGACCCAGGGTAGTGGCTCACTAATCAGGGAGAAGTCATTTCCCACAGTGGCCCAGGTCTACAGTAAGGTTTTAGAAGATCAGCCTAGGTTTGTTTCATTCAAAACTTCTAATGGTTCAGTCTGATAGCTGTTCCTCTAGTAGAGTTCTTCACATTTCAAACAGCTAAAGTGAATACTGATATCTATAACTGAGAACAACAGCCAAGTAAATGGTACCAGAAGTAAACTCGGAGAACAGCTTCGCACAGGAACTGGAATCCGAGCTTGGCTTGTATCCAGTTGCCTTCAGACACTGGGACACCGACAGTCATGGCCCATGGGGGCAAATCAGTTGCTTAAGCTGTCATTTTTCATTGCCTGGAATGAAGCTGACATTGAATGCCCCTGGATTTAGAAGGCCCAAGGCCACCTGCAATTGCCAATTATGGAAAACAGGAAGAATACAGATCTGCCGGTAGCAGCCACCAACCAGTGTGATAGTGCATGGGGAAAAGAGTCCCAAACCTTTGGAAATCACTGGATCCAGCTCTGAGCTCGCAAAGCATGCAATGTGAGCCACCAGTTAAATGGGGGAGCATTGAGTTAGTGATAAATGATGTTTGAAACTCTATCTATCACACAGTGACCCAGCAGATACATAAACTCATTCTGTGACCCAGTAGACAGGTGAACACATCCTGTGGTCACTTCCACAATGCCTAAGTGTATAATCACGAGAAATAACCTTGGCAAATGGCAGAATCCCCCATTTTTCCAGGTACAGATTCTCCTGGAACAATCTCTCCCTGTGAAAACAGAAAGCAGGGCCACCATCAAAGACATGGCCGATGCAGGTGGCAATCCCTACCACAAGTCCTTTAAAATGGCCTCTTCTACTGGGACCTATCTCAAGACTGAAGAGCTCAGGGCGCTAGTTTTGCTACTGTTCATACTGTGGGCTGGATAAGTCTTACACTATGGAATGCATAGCAGCATCGCTGCCCTCTAGCCACTAGATGCCACTAGGACAGCCTCCCCACTTGTGACCATGTCTCAAAACATTGTCAAATGTCCTCTGGGGAGTGAAATTGCTCTTGGGAGAGAAGCACTGAGATGATGTGGAAGAACCTTCACCAGGAAATGACTCTCATTACAGCTGCTGTTCCAAATGGGATTTCTTGAACTAGAAAGAAACACAATTCTTGTTGAGCCTCTTTGGAGGCAGTATGTCCCATATTGGTGCACACTGTTCCTGCCATGTACACAGTCATGTCTAAGACTTCCAGCTTCAAGTGGCCTGGGTCACTTGACCCAGCTCCAGCTGGTGCAAACGTCTCTGAACCTTTAACTTAGCTTGACATTTCCGGGGAAGATGGGATGCTACAGGGAGCTCAGAAAAAAAAAAATCATAACAGAGGCACCTTGCCCATATTGGAAATAAGTCATTTTTGAAACAACTCCTGGCTTGCTACTAGGTCTGACAGAAACTCATAACATCCATGGTACCTGAAATTGCCATTATGAATCCAGTGTTTTCTGATCCTTCAGGTCATAAATTCAGATTTACATAATGAAGGTCTATCAGATCCCAAAGGCACAGGTAAATTCTGTGAGCAGGAAGGTCGCATTCCCAGTAAACCTACACCTGTGAACACTTACTTCTCTCTCAGCCCAAACCTGGCACCTCTTGGGAGGCAGGTCACTTTTGCCCCTCCTCCTGTGCATCGTGCAATGCTTCTGGTTTGACCCAACTCCTAGAACCTAAAAGTTGGAATCTTACAAGATCTTCTTTTCCCAACTTCCTAACAGGACAAGTTAGGTAACTCATGCCTGGAAGTTTAGTCCTTTCCCCAAAATGATAAAGGCAGGTGGTGACTGGCTAGAGCAAGAACTTAGGGCTCCTAATTTGTAATCTTTCTGCATATCTGAAGGTAAAGAATTGGTCTAAGTTTCCTGAATAAGAAGGGATTCTGCATCCTGCTTCAGCCCCTTCCTTGACACTATACTGTGCATTAGATCTCTAGGGCTTATTTGTCATACCCAGAGAAAGAAAACTTATCAGTCTGCTGCATTTCACAACACTGTTATACTTCTACAAAAATAGAGGAAGCTTTGACTATGTAACCCAAAACCTTCCCATCAGTTCTTCTCTGCTTCTTGTCTCTATCCCTAGATGGTTTACCTAGCCTCTCAGAGCTTATAGGAATCCTTCCTCAAGTCCAGGGTAATCATAAGCACACTTTGTCCTAGATTTGCTTAAAATTGGCATAAGGGGGGAGCACCTGGGTAGCTCAGTAGGTTAAAGCCTCTGCCTTCAGCTCAGGTCATGATCCCAGGGTCCTGGGATTGAGTCCTGCATCGGGCTCTCTGCTCAGCAGGGAGCCTGCTTCCCTTCCTCTCTCTCTGCCTGCCTCTCTATCTACTTGTGATCTCTCTCTGTCAAATAAATAAATAAAATATTTTTTTTAATTGGCATAAGGGAATACATTAGAATTGTGAAAATAATTCTTTATACAGGAAATTAAGGGTAAGCCCATAATCCATGAAGCATGATAACATTCACATTTTAGGGATCTCAGAACAAGAAAAGAGAAAACAGGGGGCAGAAAATTTATTTGAAGAAATAATGACTGAAAAATTCCCTTATCTGGGGAAGGAAACAGATATCCAGATCCAGGAGGCACAGTGATCTCCCCCAAAATTCAACCCAAAGATGTCCACACCAAGACACATAGTAATTAAAGTGACAAAAACTAGTGATAAATAAAAAATTTTGAAGCAGCAAGAGAAAAGAAAACAGTTACATACAAAGGAAACCCCATGAGATTATCAGCAGATTTTTCAGCAGAAATTTTCAGATCAAATTTCCCCCCAACATTCAGAAATTCACATGTTTCCTGTGGGTTTATATAGGATTTACATGATAGATTAATAAAAGTCAATAATTTTAGAAACTTAAAAATGCAAAGAAAATTCACATGTGAATATGGTATGTCCATATGTCAACAATCCCTTTCTTTCAGCAACACCAGCCCCACAAAAATAAATTGACTTACTGAATCTTAAAAAAAAAAAAAAGAAAGGAAGGAAGGAAGGAAGGAAGAAAGAAAAGAAGAAGAAGAAGAAACAAGAAAAGAGAAAAGAAAAGAAAAAAAAGAAATTTTGCAGGTCAAAAGGGAACAGGCTTGCTGGCTATCATTCAAAGTACAAGGAGAGAGTAAAGAGTTTCTCAAACAAGGACTAAAGGAGTTCATTAAACTAGCCCTACAAGAAAGCCTAAAGGAAACTCTTTGAGTAAAAAGAAGAGACCATAAGTAAGAGTAGGAAAAGCAGAAAACACAAAAGCAGGAAAAACAAGTATATCTGTAAAAATCAGTCAAGAGATTCACAAAATAAAAAGGTATAAAATATATGACATCATACACCTAAAATGTATGGGAAGAGGAGTAAAGAATGGGTTCAAACTTAAGTGACCATCAACTGCAAATAGACTGCTCTATGCAGAAGATGTTCTATACAAACCTAATGGTAACCACAAATCAAAAACCAGCAAAAGATATGCAAAGAATAAAGAAAAAGAAATCCAAGTATATCACTAAAGAAAGCCAACAAACCGTGAAAAAGAACAAGAAAGGATCAGAGAAAATCTATAGAAACAACCACAAAATAAGTAACAAGATGGTAATAAATACATATCTATCAACAAATACTTTGAATATAAATGGGTGAAATGCTACAATCAAAAGACACAGGATGGAGGCGCCTGGGTGGCTCAGTGGGTTGGGCTTCTGCCTTCAGCTCGGGTCATGATCTCAGGGTCCTGGGATCGAGTCCCACAGCGGGCTCTCTGCTCAGCAGGGAGCCTGCTTCTTCCTCTCTCTCTCTCTCTCTCTGCTTGCCTCTCTGCCTACTTGTGATCTCTCTCTGTCAAATAAATAAAATATTAAAAAAAAAAAAAAAGACACAGGATGACAGAGTGGAGGAAAAAAACAATACCCATCTGTAAGAGACTCATTTCAGACCAAAAGAGACCTGCAGATTGAAAGTGAGGGACTGGAGAAACATTTGTCATGCAAACAGATGTCAAAAGAAAACCGAGGTAGCAATATTTATGTTGGACAAAATAGACTTTAAAACAAAGATTGTAACAAAAGACAAAGAACGATACTGTATAATAATAAAGGGGACCATCCAACAAGAGGCTATAACAATTTTAAATATTTATGGATCCAAAATGGGAGCACCCAAATACATAGAACAGTTAATAACAAACATAAAGGAAATAATCAATAGTAACACAATAAGAGTAGGAGACTTTAACACTCCACTTACATTGATTAAGAGATCATCCAAGTAGAAAATCAATAAGGAAACACTGGCTTTGAATGACACACTGGACCAAATGGACTTCACAGACACATTGAAAACATTCCATCCTGGGACGCCTGGGTGGCTCAGTTGGTTAAGCGGCTGCCTTCGGCTCAGGTCATGATCCCAGCGTCCTGGGATCGAGTCCCACATCGGGCTCCTTGCTTGGTGGGGAGCCTGCTTCTCCCTCTGCCTCTGCCTGTGCACTCTCTCTCTCTCTCTCTCTAACAAATAAAAAAAAAAGTTTAAAAAAAGAAAACATTCCATCCTGAAACAGAACACACGTTCTTTTCAAGTGCACATAGAACATCCTCTGGAACAGATTACATATTAAGTCACAATATAAGTCTGAACTAATTCAAAAAAGTCCAAGTCATACCATACATCTTTTCTGACCACAATGCTATTAAACTGGAAACCAACTGGAGTTAAATATCTAGAAAGACCACAAATACAAGGAGGTTAAATAATGTGCCACTAAACAATGAACGGGTTAGCCAAGAAATCAAAGAAAAAATTAAAAGTTACATTGAAACAAGCAAAAATGAAACACAGTGCTCCAAAACCTTTGGGATGCAGAAATGGTTCTCAGAGGGAGGTTTATAGCAATACAGACCTACCTCAAGAAACAAGAAAAATTGCAAATAAACAACCTAAGCTTACACCTAATGCAGCTAGAAAAAAAGAAGATACAAAACCTAAACCCAGCAAAAGGAAGGAAATAATAAAGATTAGAGCAGAAATAAATGATATAGAAACTAAAAAATAATAAATCAATGAAACCAGGAGATGCTTCTTTGAAAAAGTTAATAAAATTGATAAACCGCTAGCCAGTCATCCAAAAGAGAGAGAAAGAGAGTGTCCAAATAAAATCACTATTGAAAAAAAAAGGAATAACAACCAACACCAGAGAAATACAAACAATTGTAACAAAATATTATAAAAACCTATATGCCAAAAAATTGGACAACTTAGGAGAAACAGATAAATCCCTAGAGCCATATTACCTACCAAAACTGAGGCAGGAAGGAATGGAAAATTGGAACAGACTGATTACAGCAATGAAATTGAATCAGTAATCAAAACACTCCCAAAAAACAAAAGTCCAGGACCAGATGGCTTCCCGGGCAAATTGTACCAAACATCTAAAGAAGAGTTAATACCTATCTTTCTCAACCTATTCCAAAAAATAGAAGAGGAAAGAAAACTTCCAAATTCATTCTATGAGGCCAGCATCACCATGATACCAAAACCAGATAAAGACATTACTAAAAAAGAGAACTACAGGCCAATATCCTCTAATGAATACAGATGCAAAAATCCTCAATTATTTGTTATTTATTATATATAAATTTTATATATAATATAAATTTATTTTTATATTGATTAGACATTTTATATTATATATTAATATATAATGTATAAAAATGCATGGTTTTTATATATTATTATGTAATGATATATGTATTATATATTATGTATTATTATATTATATCATTATCATAATTATACATTATTTACATTAATTATATACATTTTATACAATATATAAATTTATTTGTTATATATGAATATATAATACATATTATTTATTATATAAATATTATAATTTATTTACTATGTATAATATTATTTATTATTATTTATTGCTAAAATATTAGCAAACTGAATCCAACAATACATTAAAAATAATTATATGACACGGTCAAGTGGGGCTTATTTCTAGGATGCAAGGGTGGTTCAATATTTGCAAGATAATCAACTGAATGATATTCACAAACACGTGAATAACAGAAAGGATAAGAACCATATGACCATTTGGAGAGATGAGAGAAAGCAGTCAACCAAGTACAACATCCATCCATTCATCATGCAGGGTTACCTGGCTGGCTCAGTCAAATGAACATTGACTCTTGATCTTAGGGTCATGAGTTTGAGCCCCCCAGTGGGCGCAGAGACCACTTAAATAAATAAACATGAGAGAGAGAAAAAAACAAAAACCTCTGTGAAGTAGGTCTAGAGGGAACACACTTCGACACAATAAAGTCCTTATACAGAAAACCCATGGCCAATATCATGCTCAATACTGAAAAACTGAGAGCTTTTCTCCTAAGGTCAGGAATCAGACAAGTACATGTACTCTCACTTTTACTGAACTCAGTACTGGAAGTCCCAGTCACAGCAATTAGACACCAAAAAGAAATAAGAGGCACCCAAACTGGTAAGGAAGAAATAAAACTCTTCGTGCAGACAACATAATACTACATATAACAACCTAAAGACTCCACCAAAAACTCTGAGAACTGATAAGTGAATTCAGTAAAGTCACAGGATACAAAATCAATGTATAGAAATCTGTTGCATTCCTATATACTGAGTGAAGCAGCAGAAAGTGAAATTAATAATCCCTTTTACTATTGCACCAAAAACAAAATATCTAGGAATAAACAACCAAAAAGGTAAAAGACTTGCACTCTGAAAACTGTAAAATACAGACGAAAGAAATTCAGGACAACACAAAGAAATGGAAAGATAATCCATGATCATGGATGGAAGAACAAATATTGTTAAAATGTCTGTACTACCCAAAGCAATGTACACATTTAATGCAATCTTTACCAAAATGCCAACAGCAGTTTTCACACAAATAGAACACACAATCCTAAAATTTGTATGTAATCACAAAAGATCTCACATAGCAAAAACAATCTTGAAAAAAAAAATTGAAGGTATCACAATTTCAGATTTTTAGTTATATTACAAAGCTCTAGTAATTAAATAGTATGGTCCTGGCATAAAAATAGACCTGTAGATCAAGAGAACAGAACAGAAAATCCAGAAATAAGCCCGCAGTCATATGGTCAATTAATCTTCAACAAAGGAGGCATAAATAGAAAATGGGAAAAAGATGATCTCTTCAACAAATGGTGTTGGGAAAGCTGGACAAAAGAATGGGAAATGGGCAAAAGAATGAAACTGGCCCACTTTCTTTCACCACACACAAAAATAAACTCAGAATGGATTAAAGACCTAAACGTGAGACCTGAAACCAGCACCAGCAGTAATTTCTCCCACATCGACCACTGCGACTTTTTTTCTAGATATGGCAAGGGAAATCAAAGCAAAACTGAATTAGTAGGACTACATTAAAAAGTTTCTGCATGGTGAAGGGAACAATCAACAAAACTAAAAGGCAACAGAACGAGAGAAGAATATTTGCAAATGATATATCCAAAATATATAAAGAACTGATACAACTCCATACCAAAAAAAAAAAAAAAATCCAATTAAAAAATGGGCAGAAGGGGTGCCTGGGTGGTTCAGTTGGTTATGCATCTGCCTTCAGCTCAGGTCATGATTCCAGATTCCTAGGATCAAACCCCAGGACAGGCTCCCTGCAGGGCGCCTCCTTCTCCCTCTTCCTTTCCCTGTGCTTGTGCTCTCTTTCTCTCTCTCTGTCAAATAAATAAAATCTTTTTTAAAAATAATAGAAGATAATAATAAGAAATGGGCAGAAGACATGAACAGACATTTCTCCAAACAAGACCTACAGAATGGCCAAGAGACACATGTAAAGATGCTCAACATCCCTCATCACCAGGGAAATGCAAATCCAAACTCTAATGGATATCACCTCCCACCTGCCAGAATGGCTAAAATCAAAAACACAGGAAACAAGTGTTGTTGATGAGGATGTGGGGGAAAAAAAAGAACCCTTATGCACTGCTTTTGGGAAAGCAAACTGTGGAAGACAGTGTAGAGATTCCTCAAAAAGTTAAAAATAGAACTACCCTACAATCTAGTAATCCAACTACTAGGTATTGATCTCCCAAAATAAAAAACACGTATTCAAGGGGATACATGCACCCTTGTGTTTATAGCAGCATTATTTACAACTGCCAAGATACGGAAGCTGCCCAATGTCCATCAACAGATGAATGGATGAAGATGTGGTGTATTCGTACATGTGTGTATATTATTGTCATAAAAAGAATGAAATGTTACCATTTGCAACAACATGGATAGGGCCAGAGAGTACAATGTTAAGCCAAACAAGTCAGTCAGAGAAAAACAAATACCATACGATCTCATTCATATGTGGACTTGAAGAACCAACACAAATAAGCAAAAGAAAAAAAGAGAGAGAGAGAAACCAAATTCTTAATTACGGAGGGATTAAGGAGTATACATCAATGAAAAAATAAAATAAGGAATATAAATAAATAGATAAAATAATTTTAAAAGAAATCAAGGCTAAACTATGCAGAGGTGTCTTATTTCTTTTAAGATAGCAGTGCAATTAGAGGTCAATATCACCTGATGAAGTGACTTCATCACCTATAGAAATATTTATAAGGGGTGCCTCTCTGGCTCAGGCGGAAGAGCATAAGACTTCTGATCTTGGGGTCGCAAGTTCAAGCCCTGTACTGGGTGTAAAGAGTTCTATAAAAAAAAAATTTAAGTAGGCTCCACACCCAGCATGGAGCCCAATACCGGGCTTGAACTCATGACCCTAAGATCAAGAACTGAGCCCAGATCAAGAGTTGGACATTTAACCAATGGAACCACCCAGGAGCCCCTATAAAAAGTAAACTTTTTTAAAAGATATAGTTACAAGTTTCACACAAAAATGAATGGTCTGATTATGTAAAACTTACAGGTATTTTCTGAAAAAAAAAAAATCAAAATTCAAGCTTATTTTGCCTCGATTCCTTACCTTCAACCAATAGGTCACTTCATTATTTTTAGGCTTCTCCACAAGGTGGGGCTAATCTCTAAGCAATTCTGTTGCTGAGGAGAGAGGTGTGCTGGCATTTGGAAATGTCTGATTGCAAAGTGTAACTCCCATGAGCATTCTTGATAGGATGGCCCATTAACAGCAGCTCTAGGAACCATTAATTAAGATAAAGGAAAAATATTTCCAGCACTATATGAAAAGCTGTAACTTCTCAGCTTCTGCTCATTCAGGAAATGGTCTTCTCCATCTACCCTCTCCATCTCCCAGTTCCTGACTTTGCTGGGAATGCCAGTGTGAAGGGCATGGAAAGCCAACCACTCTCCCATCTTTGTTCTCAGTAACTGGCACCCCCCCCCCGTAGCCCCTGATCCCCTCAGAAGCAAATGCCACGCCAAGAGTCAGAAGTCTTTAGAAGATCTCCATTAGCTCAGGGGAGGCAGAACATCTATTCAGGTCTATGTCGATGATGCGAGAGGCAGGAAAGTGGGAAGACGGAAGGATGGCTTACGGTAAGCCCTGTGCTGGGAAAGCCTCTGCCTGCCTCATCTCATTGAATCCTGGTAATGACCCTACAGGGGGCTCGTTTCACCCCACCCAACAGAAGATACAAACTACAGCTTTAAGAAGCCGGCTCAGTCAGTGGAGCCTACGACTCTTTTGTGTTTTTTTGTTTGTTTGTTTGTTTTGGTTTTTTTTTTTGGTTTTTTTTTTAAAGATTTTATTTATTTATTTGACAGAGGTCACAAGCAGGCAGAGAGACAGGCAGAGAGAGAGAGGAAGGGAAGCAGGCTCCCTGCCCAACAGAGAGCCCGATGCGGGGCTCGATCCCAGGACCCTGGGATCATGACCTGAGCCGAAGGCAGCGGCTTTAACCCACTGAGCCACCCAGGCGCCCCCTCCACTAACATAACAGTCACACTAAGGCCATAGGACCTTTGCATATGATGTTCCTATTCCCTGGAGCCCTGCTTGCCAGATATCCACATGATTCTCTTAAGCCCTTCAGGACCCTGGACAAATGCCCTTTTTCAGTGAGGCAACTCCTGACCACTTTATGTAAAATAACTACCCCTACCTACCACGCCATCACCACAGAGTTCTCCAGCCCCCTTGCTTCACTGATTTTTGTCCACAGTGCTCATCAGCAGCTAACGTAGTCCATGCTATCCCCCCAGAATAGAAGCTAAGGAGAGCACGGACTTGGAGTTTACTGCTGAATCCCAGGACCTACAATAGCTCCTGGCTCATAGTAGGTGCTGAATAAACACACAATAGAGTGAACATTCAGATGATTTGGACATCAGCGGTCTAGGAAATACGCTTCTGAAGACAACTCATGAGCTCTCTGGAGCCAGGATTATCTTGTTCCCAGCCACATCAGGGCCCCCAACACCATGCCCGGCTCGGACTGGATCATATAAACATTTGTAGAAGAGACCGATGAGCGCTAGTTACTCCCCACACCTCCTCCTTCCATGTGGAGGGACATCAGGCAGATGCCCACTCCTGGCCTCTTCCCCATCCCTCATTCAATCTTGCCTGTGGGGAGGGGTGACCTACGTAATTGGAGAGAAAAGGATCACGCTGGCTCTCTCTCCATCCTCCTCCCTGTCCTCTGCAAGACTGCTGCATCTCTGCTGGAAGGGGCAGCTCCAAGGGAGGCGTCCCTCACCCAGCAGCAGGGAGACCTGAGTGGCTGCAGGCAGAAAGCCGCTACCCACTACCTTCATCAGTAATGGCAGGTAAATATTTACGTCTGCAGGGGCGTCTGAGTGGCTCAGTGGGTTAAAGCCTCTGCCTTTGGCTCAGGTCATGGTCTCAGGGTCCTGGAATCCAGACCCGCATCGGGCTCTCTGCTCAGCAGGGAGCCTGGTTCCCCCTCTCTCTCTGCCTGCCTCTCTGCCTGCTTGTGATCTCTGTCAAATAAATAAATGAAATCTTAAAAAAAAAATCCATCTTCATGAGTCTGACAGCGTCTGGCTCACTCAAGTCTTCTGAGTGAAGGAGGGAAAGGGAGCGATTATTTGTCAGCCCCTCACTCCCAAATTAGCCCGCTCCACCTTCTCTTTCTCTCCACCCTGCCCCATGCCCAGCCTGCTCAGACTTCGGGTGTCTGGGTAAACAAACGGGCACCTCCGGCAGACTCCGAAGTCAAACCCTGAGGGCACTTGAGTTACCTGTGGTGCTGCAAAGAAATACAGATTCTCAAGCCTCCTGCGAAGCCATGGGTCGGCACCACTTCACAAAGGACCCAGGAAGCGGCTCCTTTCCCTACTCCCAGTTACTGCTGCCACCTCCTAGCACCAGTGGGACAGGGCTGTGGGGACAGACCCAGCCCCGCCCAGCCCCCAAAAAGGCCGGGACACGTTCCATGAGTTGGTTCCCCTTCAACTGAGCTTCCAAGCAGGGGCAGCCCCCAGGTGACCCCCCCACCCCCGTCGGCTCCCATCCAAACTTGAGGGCTGACGTTGTAAGTAGGCTGGGGCGGTGGTTCCCAAACATTTATGTGTCGGGGACCCCTTACACTCTTAAAAACCCTGAAGAACCCAAAAGCTGTGTGCCTGTTACGTCTACTGATGTTGCTGCATTCGAAATCAACACTGAGACGCGTGGAAAACACAAGAAAACCCGGCACGCGTTCCATCGCTGTCAGAGCAACAGCACTGCCACACATCAGGAAGCCCCTGGAAAGCAGCTCCACGTGCAAGATGTCGCGGGACGAGTATGCACGTGGTTCTGGCCTCAAGGACTCCCTAGAGCAACTCTGAGCGCCCCTGCCCAGGGATCCCTGACGATACTCAGAGAACCTCTGTGCAGAGAACGGGCAGGATCCGCAGGCCTCCTGTGGGACACCGACGGGGGCATGACCACACTCTGGCTGGCAGCCGCTCCTCCTCTGTGGGAAGCGAGGAGGGTCCTAGGACGTGAAATCTATAAGGCAATCAATCGGCTCAGTCCCTTGGACAAATGTGAGACCCGAGTGCCGGCAGCAACAGAAAACCACCTGTTGAACAGACAGAATGACAGCTCGGGGGATGCCCACATCTTAACCCCGGGAACCTGCGAGTGTGTCAGCCTACGTGGCGAAGGGAGGAATTAAGGGTGGAATGAAGGTTGCTCATCAGCTGCCTTTAAAATAAGGAGCGTATCCTGGACCATGCAGGTGATCTCAGTGTCACGACAAGGGCCCTTCAAAGTGGATGACAGAGGCAGGAGAGGGGGTCAGAGAAAGAAAGGGGACTGAAGAATGATCAGAGACACAGTGTTGCTGTCTCGAAGGGCCTAGAACCAAGGAACATGAGAAGCCTCAAGAAGCTGGAAAAGGCAAGGCAACCGTCTCCCCTAGCACCTCCAGGAAGGAATGCGGCCCTGCCAAGGCTTTGACTTTAGCCTAGTGAAACCCACATCAGATTTCCAACCTACAGACTCTTAGAAAACAAACTGGTGTGGTTTTACGCCACTAGGTTTGTGGTTGGTTGTTACAACAGCAGCAGGACATTAACTCGCCTGTTAAAGCTGCACAGCCTCTGAGCCTTGCACCTATCAGGAACAGCCCCGAAGGGTCCTGAAGAAGGGGACACCTTCCTATGGCTGAAGCATGGCACAATCAAACCCAGCAAGGGGCTCATGGCACCTGCCAGCCAGCAACAAGATGCCACCAGAATCCCAGGCCCACCATCCCCGTCACTCCGCCTGTCCACCGGCTTATGCTCGGGACCAAAATCCAATCCACAGTGGTTTCACTGAGGCTTCTACACCTTCTGGTGTTTTTCAGATGGGCATCTGTGTTTCAGCAGCCCTGTGGCCCACGCCCACACCATGCTACATCAGGGGACTTGAGGATAACTAATAATTTAGCCCTTAGTCCCCAGCCATAGAGACACTCCCTTAGCCTGGATCATGGCCACATCAGAGTGACCACTTCCAGGGGACCTGGAGACATCAGCACTAGGTGCACAGGGTAGACACAGCTTCAGGTTTTTTCCTGGGGGGAGTGAGGCAATGTGCCCACTATGGAATGAGTGTCAGAATGTGTCCATTCTGAGAAGCCCAGCAGCCCAGGGATGGAAAATCGTGTCCATCAATGTATCAGCCCCCTCAGAACTCAGAATTAGAGCTAACAGAGAATCTGTCCCTTGGGTGGCTTTAAATGTGGGGAATCAGAAACCATGGGCTGGCTTCTCCTGCCTCCAGGCAGACTAGGATGCGAACAAAGCCAGTCTTCACATGCGAGGAACACGAGAGAAGCAAACACCCATGAGTGCAGAGATTAGTCAGGTTACCTGCCGGTCCTGACTCTGCCACCTTTCTCAGCTCCAAGAACCATCGCCACCCACCTGGTGATTCCCCAACACAACCCCGGCCTATTCCTGGCCCATTTGCATTTCCTGCCTTAGTGGTGCATGTTTCTTGCAACCAAAAGGATCTTGCAGGAATCCTGCAGGAAGCATTTCCTAGAACACATATGAAAATCCACACCCAGCATTCAGCCAGCTCCTCGGCAGGCTCCTGTGAGCAGGATCTGGGGTGAACACGCTAAGCCAGGTGGTAGAGTCCCACACTTTTTTTTTTAAATCTATTTGACAGAGAGGTCACAAGTAGGCAGAGAGGCAGGCAGAGAGAGAGGAAGGGAAGCAGGCTCCCCCCGCCCCCCGAGCAGAGAGCCCGATGCCGGGCTCGATCCCAGGATGCCAGGATCAGGACCAGCCAAAGGCAGAGGCTTTAAGCCACTGAGCCACCCAAGCACCCCAAGTCCTCTCATCACCCTTCTCTCACCCCCCAGCCTCCCCTTTCCTTGGGGCCCTGGGCCACTGGTTCTGCCCCCGCTGTCCCTGCTGCATCCAGCTCTGGTGGGTGCAGCACCTTCTCCTACGCACTGCCCACAGCATCTCTTGCTGGGTACCGGGGCTCCACGCCCCTTACCTCCAGACACCTGCAGTCGGCTTGTTGGCCATGATGCCCAACCAGAAGAGCCAGGGAACGAAAGCTAATGAAGCAAACATCCTCCAAAGGGGGAATCAAGCACAAGATAAATTCTCCCTCACTTCCCTCCACTGGACTGACTGTCTGAAGCTCACGTGGCATCGTGGCTGGCAGTCCCACCAGCTGCACCCTGGAAGCAGCCCGCTAAATAAACACAGCCTCGTGCTGACTCCCCTTCCTTCCCCATTTCTCACACAAAAGATCCTATTAGCAAATATACGAAGTTTAATGCATCATCATCCACCGAAGATGAGAGAATGTAATCAGCGGCTTCAGTGGGACTCCTCAAATAAGGACTACTTTTGCCGGGAGGAAAATGAACACGGTGGTGAACTAAATAAACCTGCCCCATGGAAACAAAAACCAAGAACAACCGCCACAAGGAAGCCACTGCATAGGCAACCACTAGGTGGCGAGCTTGGACCACCTGTTGGCTTCCTTATCTGGGAAGGGTTCACTCCCGGGTTGGCTCTGCCCTCGTTCTAGTGGGTAAGAATCTATTTTGACAAACTGAGAATTATTCACAATAACCTGAGAATTTAAGAAATCTCGAAATTTTGAGAGTTGCCAACTGTTTTATTAAATCAGACAGTACTTTTTCCTTGTCCATTAGCCATGTGTTTTTTGTTACTACTTCTAAGCCTCCTATTCTCGAGAGGGAGGCATTTCTTACAGTAGAGGGTTTGATGAGTCTCTAGTTCTGTTTTACTTTAATTTGGAGGAGTTTGTGTGCTGTTTTTAAACAAGGTGTTATGAACTCAAACCTGTCCTAGGGTAAGTAGCATTTCTCAAGTGAAGCCAGGGCAGAAACAGAGGCTGAACACTGAGCTGGGTCACTGGAGACCCCAAGCAGGTAGAAAGTGCCAAGGAGTGGAGGATGTGCTGTGTGCAGGGTGGGAAAAGCAGAGGAATCCCGTGGTCACCAGGTATATAGTCATTTCTTTATCATTGCTAATGTGAGAAGTACTTACGACTAAATACTCTATACCGTCACAGTAAGAAATTCATAAAGTAACTTGCTATCGAGCTGTACAACGGGAGTCTACACAGCCACTAAAACTGGTGTTGCGGTGCCTGGCTCAGTCAGTGACTCTCGATCGAGGGGTCATGAGTTCAAGCTCCATATCGGATGTGGAGATGACTTTTTTAAAAAATCGTGTTAAAGAAGCATTTTTATTTTTTTTAAGATTTTATTTTCGACAGAGAGAGACACAGTGAGAAAGGGAACACAGGCAGGCATCTGGAACAACAGGTGGTGGGGCAGCCCCCTGGCTTCCTGGGATCATGACCTGAGCCGAAGGCAGACGCTTAACGCCTGAGCCATCTAGGCAGCCCACATTTTATTTATTTATTTATGTTTGAGATTCTTTGTATTTATTTGACAGAGAGAGACAGCCAGCGAGGGAACACAAGCAGGGATAGTGAGAGAGGGAGAAGCAGGCTTCCCGCTGAGCAGGGAGCTCAATGCAGGGCTCTATCCCAGGACCCTGGGACCGTGACCTGAGCTGAAGGCAGACGCTTAACGATGGAGCCACCCAGGAGCCCCTAGAGAAGCATCTTAATGAAACTGAAACGTGTTTATGATATGTTATAAAAATGGAAAACAAAATCAGGCTCCAAAACTAGGAATCAATGTTTGTTAAAAAATTTTTTCCAAAACAAAAATAAATTACAGGGCGCCTGGCTGTCTCAGTCAGTGGAACATGTGACTCTTGACCTCAGGGCCGTGAATTCAAGCCCCACGATGGGTATAGAGATTACTTAAAAATATGTTTCAAAAATAAACAAATTTTAAAATAAAAATGAATTACACCTACATACAATGGGGAGATTATTGATAGTGATTATTTCTGAGACTGAAAGGTAGGCCTACATATTATTTTTAATGCTATTTTTATCCATATTTCCTGGGTTTAAATCTGTCATTTTTTTTATTTTAATTATTGATGTTACTCTTTATTGGGCCCTGTTCTAAGCACTTTAAAAATATCAACTCAACCCTCACAACATGACTATGAAGTAATTACTATTACTATCCCCACTTTTTACTGATTAAAACACTGAAGCACAGAGAGGTCAAGTTACCAACTCAAGGTCACACAGCTAATGAACAGTATGGCCAGGATACATACCCATGAAATCCGGCTCCAGAGTCTATGTTCTTAACTAATAAAGCAAGAGAAAAATAAATAAAAAGCATAACAAAAAAGAAAGGAACCAAAAAAAGGAAGAAAGGAAGGAATGATGAAAGAAGAGGGGTAGGAGAGGGAAGGAAACCGTGTGCCACAAGGAACAATACGCATTTGTTCTAACAAACTTTAAAAAATCATTTTATGTGTCTAAAATGTTATTAAAGGGAACTTGCTTTTTAAAAAGGAAAAAGAAAAAATGTAAACTGAAGAATGCATAACAAACAAGGCAACGGTTAATCCTGAATAAATTAACTGAAGGAATCCAGAGACATGCAAGTGAAATGTCTTAAATAAGAAGCTCTTTTTTCCTTTCTATTTTTTCTCCTCTTACTTCACACTAGCGGCTCCCCCTCTCAGAGCACATTAGTCTCTAGGTGTCTAGGGGCTGGATTCCCATCTCTACCCTACAAGTCTGGACTGTGTCTCTCTCAAGCATGTCTCAACCTGACTCGCATGAATGGCATCTTTTTTTTTTATTTTATTTTATTTTATTTTTTCAATCTTCCAAGATTCATTGTTTATGCACCACACCCAGTGCTCCATGCAATCTGTGCCCTCCTTAATACATACCACCAGGCTTACCCAACCCCCCCACACACCCCTCCTCTCCAAAACCCTCAGTTTGTTTCTCATTTTTTTTTAAACTAAGTAAAAGAAAACCAAATTGTGTTTAAAAAAAAAAAACCTGGAGGGGCGCCTGGGTGGCTCAGTGGGTTAAATAAAGCCTCTGCCTTCGGCTCAGGTCATGATCCCAGGGTCCTGGGATCGAGTCCCGCATCGCATCGGGCTCTCTGCTCGGCAGGGAGCCTGTTTCCCTTCCTCTCACTCTGCCTGCCTCTCTGCCTACTTGTGCTCTCTGTCTGTCAAATAAATAAATAAAAGCCTTAAAAATAAATAAAATAAAATAAAAGGAGCTCTGGACCACTCCCAAGGATGAAAGGGTTGTCTGGGGGCATCCCCGGAGACTGGCTGGGTGCGGGCTGCCGGGCTGAGCAGCTCTGAGCTACCTGGAGCCCTTCCAACCCCGATGTGCTCCCGAAGACGACGGGGCATCCTCTCCCCTGCAGGCAGACTAGGCCACCACGAACCTCAGACCCCAACCCGAACGCCCACGGTAGTCCCCGATTTACCCACAAACCTGCATGGAGCACACTGAAGAAATTCCGAGAAGGACAGACAGAAAGTGAGAAGGAAGGAAAGCCCGGGACATCTCTTCAGAATTGTCCTTACCACTCCCCGCGGATCGTGTGCACCTAATCTTGGCCCTTCAGCCTTCAACAAAACGGAGACAAATCTCACCTAATTTCTTTGAGCTCACCAGTTTGCTGGTGATGTGCTGGGCCCTGTCTCCTACCACTTTGGTGCCAGTGGCCTAAAAACTTGACTTTAAAAGTCTGTGTGTAAGAAATTCCACGGCAAGAATCCATTTCTCTCTCCAGGGGACTCCCTTGTCACGGAGCGGTGCGCGCATCCCGTGCCCAATGAAGATCTGCCTCTGCCTATTCGCCACCTAATGCGCTTGCCCAAAACTAAGAGCAGGTCAAGAAGGTAAGAGCACCTTATTAGCCATTTTTTTGAAGATTTTTATGTATTCATATGACAGACAGAGATCACCAGTAAGCGGGGGGGCAGGCTCCCGGCAGAGCAGAGAGCCCGATGCGGGGCTCGATCCCAGGACCTTGGGACCATGACCTGAGCCGAAGGCAGAGGCTTTAACCACTGAGCCACCCAGGCACCCAGGCGCCCCGGCCATTTTTAAATCTTATTATAAGATCAGAAATCTTAGGTCACCAGATGGAAATTCGCACGCGGTCCCCGAGACACAATCACGACTCCCAAGGTAAGACGTTTTCCGAGTCCCTTATTAAACCCACTACCACCACAGAGACCGCTGGGCAGTGGCCCAGTTGCTTCTTTCGAGGCCTTAATTATCCCAGAAACACTGAAGCTCTTTTTTGAGAAGTGGAAATCTATTTTTGCTCTTCACTAACACCCTGGAAGCATATATAAGCCGAGGAAGGGGTTGTGGGAAGTCACAAACACGGGTATCAACATCCTCAATGAATACGCAGCAGGCGCCCACCGGCTTCCTTACTGGTGCCTGTCTGCACATGTTCAGCTTTCGGACGGAGAACTTAAAATTCTAACAAAGGTGAAAGCAGGTCCTTAAGTCATTATGAAGTGAATGAACAAATGTAATCATGACGCAGATGCTGCAGCACGGTTGAAAACAAGTTAAATATACTGTGCCTTACTCGCTCTACATTTTCTCTTTAAGCAGGCAGAACATATTTTAAAGGTAAATGGACTGATGGGAAGATGGGAAGGACTTCTCATTGATCTGTTCCGAGGTGTAGGACAAGCCTGGGGAAAGGGCACTAAATAGCCAAGGGTTCTGGGATTAATTCTCTCAGCAAAAATAAAATAAAATATTTCACCCACTCTATTATTAACTACAAAGGTAACAAATTGTGCATTACATAGAATTTGATCTCATGAAAAGACTCTTCAGTTAAACATTTTTAATTGTCTCATATACTCAGCATCGAGCTAGAGATAGACATAAGTGTCTCCCCTAATAACATATGAGCATAAATAAAATGAATTTTGTAGAGTCCAGCATGAAAAAAATGTTTAAAAAAGCATGAGTATGGCTATAAAGAGATTTGCTTCATGGATGGTTCTGGAATCCGCTTCACTAATTCATAGTCACATCCCCTGCAATGAGAGACCCAGAAGTGGGTCAGCTGTCAGGCGTTAGCCTCTTGAGATCAAGGTGAACCTGGCAAAGGCACCCATTCTGGGCCTTCCCCAAGACTTCAGCAAACCGCCCCCCCTCACCCGCAAGGTGAGGCTTCAGCAAGGGCTGAAGGGCTCAGGATCACCTCCAGCTCTGAGCTTCCTCCAGGGTCCCAGGGGGCAAATGTCCAAAACTGCCCATCGCTCAAATTCCAGAAACTAAAAAATGGCTCGTGCATCTAGCACACCTCCCCAGAGGTCAGAGGGGGGAAGCTCTCCAAGCATCCCTTGCCTGGGGGATCCTACTATGACTTCTCCACACCTGCCTGTCCCAAGCACCTGAGCCTCCCCTCCTGGACCTTCATGTTCCCTCCACCCCACCCCCCACCACCCCCCCAACAGTGAACTTGCCATAAGCCTCCTCCTGCCTTGTTCTAGCTTCCCCTCGGGCCTCATTTCCTTTCTCTAGTGACTTAACTGAGTTTGTTTGTTTTTCCCAAAACAAAGACAATTTCCTCCCTAAAAAGGAATTCTGCAACTGAGATCATTAATTATTTATATTGACCTTCCTGGAAAAGTACCATCCTCAACTCCGCACCAGCCGAAAATGTAGGATCCATTAAAGAAATGCAGACCTTTTAAACCCCGACTGCAAGAAACGTCAGCAAAACAGCCTGAAAAGCAAAAGAGGAAAGAGAGAATCCTGCAGAAAAATGACTCATTATACATTGCGGCTATGGAAGGACACCCAACCTCAGACCCCAGACACAACCACCCCTACAATCAAAGCTGACATGACACAGAACACAAGGTTGTCCTACTCTTCATCGTCATTACTAACGGAGCCACCGAAGGTCTGACCGTCTTCACGCACGAGCTTGGATGGAAAATCGTGACCTGGATGGAGAGGAAGGTCCTCCATCTGGAAGCTTCTCGCCAGCCTCTGCCTCTTTTTTTTTTTTTTAAGATTTTATTTATTTATTTGACAGGCAGAGAGGCAGGCAGAGTGAGAGGAGGAAGCAGGCTCCCTGCTGAGCAAAGAGCCCGATGCGGGATTCGATCCCAGGACTCTGAGATCACGACCTGAGCCGAAGGCAGAGGCTTAACCACTGAGCCACCCAGGCGCCAGCTCTGCCTCTTTGCCCCAAGACTGCCGCTCCCCTGACTCTTCTGTCTGCTGCCGTAACCAGCTCACCTGCCACGGTCCACCTCCCCGTGCGGCCGGCTGCTGACTTCCTCACGGGCAGATGGAGGAGCCTAACAGGTTCACGGCCACGCTCCGTCCTCTGCAGCATCCGTCCTCACACAGGGGGTAGTGAACTGGGGGCGACGCAGCACCCTGACCACATTCCGGGAGCTCCCTGTCCAGCGGCTGTCATGGGACAGAGCTCCGAGGGGCCGATGGGACATGTCCATGCCCCCTGCCACTGACACCCTGTGCTCTGCCACCGGGACAATCGCAGGCATTCTGGGCCCAGTGGGTTTTCATTTCAGCTTGTGTAGGATTCTCCTCAGCGTGCGGCATGCCCGTCTTCCCAGTGAGACGGCTACCTTGCATGTCCACGTTCTCGTCTGTGAACATGAAGATCATGACAGCACCCACCACGCCACGCCATAACTGGGATTAATCGAGATAATTCGTCCAAAGCATTTAGCACGCCGCGCGCTTGCTCAGGCCGCCATAACAAAACATCACAGTTGGGGGGCTTAACAGAAATTGATTTCCCACAGTTGCAGGGTCCCAAGGTCCAAGATGAAGCTGTGGGCAGATCCGGTTTCTCCCGAGGCCTCTCCCCTTAGCTTGCCGACAGCAGTCTCCTCACCGTGTCCTCCTGGGGTCTCTCTGCGTCTGTGTCTTAAGGTGCTCTTCTTATAAGGATCGCACTGCATTAGGGCCCACTTATTTGACCTCCTTTGAGCTTAATGACCTTTTCAAAATCTCTCTCTCTACCAACGCAGCACTGCCCCCTTCCACACTGGCCTCCTCCTCTCCACCTTGGCCATCGGGCTCTGGTCCTCAGGGGCCATCTCCTCTGGCTGGAGAGCTCTGTCCTCCTGACCTCTCCACCTGTCGCTGGCCCCCTTGTGTGCCCTCTCACACTGTCTTCCCCTCCAGGCTATCAGCTTCACACACAAGTGAGGACCCTGGTCTGCCTGTTCCCCAACGTCTCCCCAGACCCCACCACAGTTCATGGCACTTAGGGGACCCCCTTTGGGGAACATTGCCAGAGTAGGTGACGACCGCTTCCTCTGAGCTAGGCTTTCCTGTGTTTCTTTGTATTGAACCGTAACATGGACATTTCAGGGCGCCAAAGCTTCACACCTTCCATTCTTTACTCAAAACAGGTGAAACAATGCTCAGAAGTTGCCCACATTGCATTCAGCCCTCCGCGAATATGATTTTTTTTTTTACTTTCCTCAATGTCCAAGCATTCCAAGGAAGTCTACAACCACGTCCATGGGAATGGACACAGGGGTCTTGGCCCACATCCCATAGCCACACCCTATTGGCTCTATCTGGAAGTTGCTTCCAAAAAGAAAGACATTCTGAACTCTACGTATTAACTCCCTAGAGGCAGAAATGTTGGCCCATGGGAAGCCAGTCATAATTCTATTACCCCATCCACGGTAGGTACGATGGCAGTTCTAAACGGACTTATTAAAATAGCGTAGCCTTTGGACAGATTCCTCCCAGGAATCTGACAAGTGTCACACGTCCTCTCTCCTTTCTCAATAGGGAATGATCCATCTCCCGCCAGACAGACCTACGGAGAAAGCGCTCGATACAAATGGTGGGAGGAAAGAAGGAAGAGGTGGGGTGGGAGGGAAGGAAAGAAGGAAGAGAGGAGGAGACAGGCCGAAGAGATGAAGGTAGGAAACATGGAGGAAGGGAGGAAGGAAGCAAAGGTCCTATTCCCCAGTGCTCTCCCCACAGTGCTCGAAACACAGCAGGTCGCTCGAGAGGTCCTCATAGAACTGTTCGAGCATCTTGGACACCACCTCCCGACTCCGGCCTCCCTCAAAGCATCTGCTCTAGGGAGTAAATGCTACAAGGAAGCTTTCCTTCAGGAGATTCCACACCATCAAACCACGCCCGGGAGCTGGCAACGGGGTGGGGCTGTCCCTGAGGGGAGAGGGAGGCAAATCCACCCAGACGCTGTGTCCATCGCTAGTCTCCTGGCAGGACAACAACTCAACCGTCAGGCAGACCAGAAGCCCCTCCGCAGGCCATCTACTCTTGAGCTGAAGCTGCCGGCTTTTACTCCTAAACCAAGTAATGAGTGAACAGTTGTTCAGCCTTTTTTTGTCTGTTTGTTAAAAGGAAGGCTACAAAGAGTAAAGCCAAAAGCAAACAGCAGAGCGGTATAAATCAACAGCCACAGAGCTCAGTGCCAGGAAAGAGCTTAGCATGGCCACAGGAGAAAATGTAACCGGTGAACTTCCTCCTAGCATTCCTGATGGGCGGGAACCAATTCCTCGAAATATCCATACTCTGGCAGCCTCTTCCTGCGGCTGGTACTGGCCTCAGGCATGCCCTCACCTGGACCTGGGAGAAAAGCAGGGGGCCCCTGCCTTCCCCCTGCCATTTAAAGTTCCTTTGAGGTCACAGTTCACAGACGTAACAACTTGTACACCTTATACCTTGCCTCTGTATCTACTTGTCTCCATTTTCCCACAGAAACCGTATTTACAGCTTCCATGATAAATTACTTCGGCTGCTAAAAGTCCGTTCCACAGGAGCCTGGGGTTAGGGCAAAAAGCTGCCAGGATGTGGGGTAAGAAAACTGTTTAGGACTCGACAGAGCCACACATGTGTTTCGTTCTTGCTGCTCCTCGCATGGATCTGGGCACGCTCATTTACCACCTTCCATTTCTAATTTACATAAAATCCAGGCTGCTCCTTAGCTGGGGGAGAGAACACAAGTTACAAAGCGGTGTTTACAAGGTGAGCTCTGGGCACTGAGACCAGGAATAATTACCAAAGGAATGCTCAGTGTGTCTCTGGAGAAGAAAGTTATGTAAGTGTTTAAGGGGCATTATTCCTTATAAGTTTTTCTAACTACAAAAGTCATATAAATATAAGTATTTATAATTTGTAATTTACAATACATCTATATTTTATTTAAATCTATAATTCTGTATATTTAAATATGTAATGATTTATATTTAATATTTTTTTAAAGATTTTATTTATTTATTTGTTAGAGAGAGAAAGAGTGAGCACAGGCAGAGTGGGAGGCAGAGGCAGAGGGAGAAGCAGGCTCCCTGCCGAGCAAGGAGCCCGACGCGGGACTCGATCCCAGACGCTGGGATCATGACCCGAGCCGAAGGCAGCCGCTCAACCAACTGAGCCACCCAGGCGTCCCGTGATTTATATTTAAATGTATAAATATTTACATATTTATTGTATGTATGTTCACTATGGAAAATGTTTAAAGAAAAATTAAATTCTTCTTCAATGCCACCAGCCAGAGATAATCAGTACCAATATTTTGGTGTGTGTCCTTTTACTCTATTTCCTATACATATTTACATACTTTTTTTTATTTTTATAAAATTGGAACAATATTGGGCACCTGGGTGGCTCGGTTGGTTAAGCGTCTGCCTTCGGCTCAGGTCATAATCCTAGAGTCCTAGGATCAAGTCCCATATCGGGCTCCCTGCTCAGCGGGGAGTCTGCTTCTCCCTCTGCCCTTTACCCTGTTTGTGCTCTTTCGCTTACTCTCCCTCTCAAATAAATAAATAAAATATTTTTTAAATTTTGGAATATTGCTTTAGTGACCTAATTTTTTCAATATTCAAAGCATAATTAATAAATCATAAGAACATGATACAAGGTTAATAGCTATGCTTTATATGCTGAAAGGATAAAACTTGATAAATTTAGGTAAGATTATACAACATGTTGTTTTTTTTTAATTAAGACTCAACCAAAGTCATTGGTTTATTGGTATTACATATAACAATGCCATGTGTCATTTCAGGGTCCCTCTTTTCTTTTACAGAAAATAGAGGGGGGGGCGCCTGGGTGGCTCAGTTGGTTAAGCGACTACCTTCAGCTCAGGTCATGATCCTGGAGTCCCGGGATCGAGTCCCACATCGGGTTCCCTGCTAGGCAGGGAGTCTACTTCTCCCACTGACCTCTCTCCTCTCATGCTCTCTCTCTCTCTCTCTAATAAATAAATAAAATCTTAAAAAAAAAAAAAAAGAAAACAGAGGGAAAGTCAGTAAAAAGACTAAAAAGAACTAGTGAGAATTTGTCTTAATGAAACACAAAACATATATATATTGGAAACTCCCAAGTATTTATGATATATAAATCATACAAAAATAAGAACACCACCATGAATACCATAACAAGATGCTCATAAGAATAAAACCGCTAATTCTGAGTAAGGTAAATATCGACAGAGAGGAGGAAAACATTTAAGTATTACATAAACTACATACATTGATCTTAATTAAATAAGTATACATTTACGTTCATCATGATACATATTTTGTTGATTAGGGTGCATATTTTATGATTAGCATTAATAGATTGCTCTAGTTATAGAGCTACAGTGTAAATGAAAAATACCTATGAGCACAATTTCCCTTGAAGGTAAACGCAGAAACAAGTACCAGGGGTTTTTTGTTTTTCTTTCTGGTTTTCCCACTTAGAATATTCATTTAAGGAAGAGAGAGAACACAGAGCCCTGGTAAGGGAAAGCTGATTTAAATGCACGGACATCTCCAGCCCTTGCTCACCTGCTGTGCACCAAGGCAAGCACAGGTAAAGGCAGAAGGGAACCACCTGCTGGGGCTTTCCCCGCACCCCGTCGCTCTGCCGCTCCCGCCCGCACCAAGGGAACGGAACGCAGCTTCGCCTGTCCAGACCCGCGGGCCCTGGGAGCTGGTAACAGCCAACAAACTCGACACAAAAGCAGCCTCCGCCACACCTGGACATCTCCGATGCTCGCAGTGGGACAGTGGGTTGCTCGGGGCCACGTCACTGACCTCCAAGTGGCCCTTCCACAGCAAGAGGGCGGGGGGCAAGGTGAAGGCGCAGGAAGGAGGTACTCCCTGAACCCACGCCGTCTGCGTGTTATGGGTGCCCCGACGGGCATGACTGACCACCCCGCCCCCCGGGGAAAGCTGCCAAACTCCACACCCAGCAATTCCAGCCCCACAAGCTCCTGTAAACTCTTTCAGGTCCCCGCCCCGAAGTCGAAGCCCGGAGCCCAAGCCCGCGGCCCCGCCTCGGCGCGCACCCCCCGGAGGCCGCGCGGAGCTTCGGCGGCACCGTGCGGCGCATGCGCCGCGGGGGTCGGCGGGCGTGGGAGCCGCGCGGACGGAGCGCGGACGGAGCGCAGTCAGGCGCGCGCCCTACCAGTTGTTCCATGGCGCTGCGCTCCGGCTCCGCGCGGGGACACGCGGCGGGTGGAGGGTGGCCGGCCGGTGCTGGGCCCCGCCGCGCTGCTCCGCCGCTCCCCGGCCGCGCTGTCGCGGGCGTCCGCTACGGCCGGCTCGCGCGGCTGTTTGCGGCTCACGCCGTTGCCATGACGACGAGCAAAGCCCCGCCTGGACCGGCTGCCCCCCCGCGCTCCCGCGCCTCCCGCGCTCCCCGCGCTCCCGCCTGGAGCCGCAGACACCGCAGCCCGTGGGGAGCCGGAGCCCGGGGAGCGGCAGTCCAGAGCTCGGGGCCGCCGAGCCCCAGCCGCCACCTCTCGACTGTCCCCCCTCGTTTCTCAGCGCTCAGCGGAGGGTTACTTTTCCTGCCACGCCCACTGATTTGGGCTTTGAATACCCACATCTTTGTGCTTCTAGCGCGAGGACAAAAAAATATTCAAGAGGGAGTTTGGAACTTAACTGGCACAGCTTTCTAGAATCTCGAGTCATGCTTTGGTTTCTCCCGTTGTTTCCTTGTCGAGCACCTTCACAGCTGATTCTTCAGCTTAGAACTCAAGGGGAAGTTTTAACCTTGAGTCTTAACCTGGAGGTGACAAAACGTATTTCCTAAATACTGTGAGCCTGTCAGAACCAGACCTGTGTTGGCATGCGTGAGGCTCCCAGGAACTTTGCCTCAAAGGACCTTACAAAGGAGAAATACAAGTATTTCCTATCTGCAATCTCTCCTCTCTCAGCTGTCCATTGGAAATATATTTGCCACATGTGCAAATCTGCATTTTCTAGAAGCCACACTCAAAAAGTAGGAAGAAACCGGTGAAATTAACTTTAATAGCCTGTTCATTTAATCCAATATATCCAAAATATTCTTTCTACAAATCAACATAAATTTATTCATCAGATAGCTTTCATTCAAAAATCATACTTAGTCCTCACAATGTATATTTTGTATATATTATGTATATTTTATACCAGGAACACATTTCAATTCGGACTAGTCACATTTCATATGATCAATAGCCTGTAGGTCTGGCGGCCGCCGCGTTAAGCAGTGCAGGTCACCTAGACTATAAAGAAGAAGAAGACCAGCCCCAAATCTCCTTGGGGAGGAAAGGATTATTATATCCACTCATAATGAAATACGGATGAGCTCTATGAACAAATGGTTAAATTCTCACCAGGAAAAACTCCTTAAGTACTGTACACTCTAAACACTCTTCGGAAACTAAGAAAATTAGAAATGACCTTTTTCTTTTGGTTCTTTTTTTTTTTAAGATTTTATTTTAAAAAATCTCTACACCTAGCACGTGTGTAGACTTACAACCAAGATCAAGAGTAGCATGCTCTACCAACCGAGCAGGCCAGGTGCTCCGTGGTTCTATCTGTTTTATTACTAATTAATAAAATTTATTTTTCAGAGTAGTTTCACGATTACAGTACTGAGCAGAGAGAAATGACATTTTAGCCATCTGATTTTCTGGCAATTTGTGTAGCTTTGCCTAAAACGGGCCTCTTTGCCCCATGATGCTTTGCCAGTTAGCCCAGGAGAATGCTGGCATGGGACTCTCCGTAGCTGAGTTCCGTCTGCCCCTGTTCTCACGGACTGCACTGTGTCTTCATCTTCTCTCATTAGCATATGTCAGAGTTAATTGTGCACCCTATTAATCACCTTAGAAGAGCTTAGGAGGAGGCCCTCAAAGAAAACATTATCCTTTTAATAGAGGTGAAAAGTCAGCTTGGCCATGGAAGACAACCCCAGGGAAAAAGGGTGTCCCTATATGGTAGGTCTGAGAAAGGGAAATGAGAGTTCGCACTTTTCTAGGTGATTATTGTGCATTAAGGTATTTTATCTTAAAACACCATCTAGGGTGCCTACATGGCACAGTCAGTGAACGTCTGACTCTTGTTTCCCCTGGGGTGTGATTTCCATGTAATGGGATCAATCGAGCTCCGTGTCTGGCTGCATGCTCAGTGCAGAATCTACTTGAGATTTTTTTCTTCCTCTCCTTCAGCCCCTCCTGCTTGTGCTCTCACACCCTTGCACACACACACACTCTCTCTCTCTCTCTCCTTCTCTCTAAAATAAATACCTAAATCCTAAAAACAACAACAACAACCTTCTATACTAGGTCATTATTGTGTTGTCCCTATATTACAGAGGAAACGCAAAAAGAGATGAAGTGTTGCCCAGAACCACATTACCGGAAGAGCTGAATGATTTTGGGAGCCCTGGCAATTTGGCCCAAACTGGTATCTAACCTCTAGACTATAATGAAATGACGGAAGGTAGGAAAGGTGAGGAGGTAGGGGGGAGGAAGAATGGATGCTTCCAAGATGGTCAGGTCTGGCTAGTTCCAGAAAGAAAGCCAGGGCTAACAGTCAATACCGTCCCATAGTTCTTTGGACCATGTCATCTTAGGCAACATTCGTCTTTAGTCTACTCTTCCTGCGAAAAACTCTTCTTGGCTCTCAGCACAGTGTATGTTTTCAAAATCCTTAAGCTAAAGCAGACTTTCTTGGGTCTGGCCTGGATCCCAGACCTTCCCCAGCCATTCTGGTCCAGGACTTTCTGCCCCGGGCACCACCCTCTGAGAACCCCCTTCTGGCTTCCTGACTAACATTCCAGCAGCTACTGGTTACTGAGCGGGTAGCTGTCTCAGCCTGCTCTCCACCCTCTCCCACAGCCGTACTCAAACTTGACCTTTGGGAGATGGGGTCAGCTCAGTGATGGCAATCTTGAGTGAGATGACAGAGTACCTGAGAAGATGCTTAAGCTGGAGGAGAGTGTAGTTTCCTTAGGTCCTGCCTACTCTGACCATAGCCAAAAATGATCGCACCATGGAAGGAATTAGGCTAACCTGTTTCGGGGGGGTGGGGGTGGGAATGTCTTTCTTTTCCTAAAACATTTTAAAGTAAGCCTCTCAGTTAAATTTGTCTTTCTTTTAAAGATTTTATTTATTTATTTGACAGACAGAGATCACAAGGAGGCAGAGAGGCAGGCAGAGAGAGAGGGGTAAGCAGGCTTCCTTCTGAGCAGAGCACCTGATGCGGGGCTCGATCTTAGGACCCTAGGATCATGACCTGAGCTGAAGGCAGAGGTTTTAACCCACTGAGCTGCCCAGGTGCCTCTAAATTTGTCTTTTAAGGAGATTCATCCTCAGTGCCTGTGATGCCCAGTGCATACAGTGGGTGCTCAAAAAAAATAGCTCTTGAATTTAAGACCAAATGAATGAACACATGGTGATTTATTTATTGTCCAGCCACATAGAATCAAAGACATCAGGACTAATTGCATAGATTTTAAGTTTTCAAATCTGATGAAAACCAATGTCAATTACGGTTTCATTTTGTAGAAAAGATTATGATTTTATGGAAAAGAAAAAGACCTACTTACCAGAGGCCATATAGCTATTTCCTGACTGAGACAGGACTAAGAACCAAATGTTTTTTCTGTACTGTGTTTCACAATATATTTAAAGACTTAAAAATCTTACATTTCCTTCTCTGGGTCTGATTTTCAAGCAAGCAACAATAGACAGTCAGGGAATTAGTTCGCGAATCAATATGAATGTAAATTATCAAACACAGCACTGGAAGCAGTTACTCTTGGTTCACTAACCCACTCACATTTCAATCACCTTCTTTGCCTGCCTCTCCTACATATGCAGGAAATGGTAAATATTTCCCAGGCTCCCTTGCAGTTATAGGGGACCAGGGGACATGGTGTAGCTGATGAACCATGAATGACAATCTGCTAGGACTCCCGTGGACACTTTTGCTTCCCTCATGAGAGACACAAATTTGGTTGTCCCTTTGCTGCTTTCTCCAGCCGGAACACAGTTATGAAGCACGACGCTATTGCAATCAGCCACATTAGGACTACTTCCTTCAGTTTGACTGTTATCACAAGGTGCTGTAGAGGAGGTAACTTCGAAACAACAGAAATTTATTTCTCATCGTCCTGGAGGCTGGAAGTCCGCGATAAGGGTGCCAGTATCGTCTGGTTCTGGTGAGAGCTCTCTCTGCCGTACGGACTGCTGACATCCCATCGTATCCTCATATGGCAGAAAGAACTAGCTCATTCTCTGGCCTCTTCTTATAAGGGCATTAATCCCATCTGTTACAGCACACACACACACCCATTACCTAATTACTCCCAAAGGCGCCACCCTTTAATATCATCACATTTGGACTAGGGTTTTACTATAGGAAGTTGGGGAGAGGCACAAATAATCTATTGCAATGACCATGAGGGAAAAGCCCTTTGAATCACAAAAATGATAGCGCTTATATCTTTGAGTCTCCGAACCAACAGTAGTAACCGCCACCCCAGAACCACTTGTTATGTGAGAACTTAAACCCCTATTTGTTTAAAGCGCTGTGTGCGTTTTCTGTTCCTCGCGACTGTAAACATTCCTACGTGGTATGGCAGCTGTTAACCATTAGGTTTTTTTTGTGGGTTGATTTTATCTTATAAATATAAGAGTTATAAATTGGACAGTCCCAAGCTAGAGGTAACTCCCAACCTGAGAGGAGGTGTCAGGGGTCCAACGATCTGTGAATAGAATCTCCAGTTGGTGTGGCTGAGAGCCACCCCAGTACAGGCACTGGGTGGGTGGCATCATGTCCACTCCATGACTGCCACCATCTTCCTGGTGTCCAGAACCCCCCTATTTCGAAGGTAGAGGATAAGAAGGCTTACAAGAGGGCTTGGAGACCATCATAGGGATGTCTACCCCATGTAGGTGAGATGAGCTGCACAAAGCCTCCCAGCTCAAGTGGGTATCAGTCCTGCTGGAGGATGAGCAGATGCCCGGTGGCCAGTCATCCTTGGAATGCTTTTTTTCTGATGGTACTGAGAAGGCCTGCAGGCATGGCTTCTCTTCATCATTCAGAGATGCTCCTCTAAGATCTGTGGGTGTGAGCCAAGCGACTCTGTAGATGCCTTTTTCCCTCTGGTCCTCCATGGTCCACAAAGCCCAGGGACACCATCCCCAGGTACCCTCCAGCCACTTGGCTACTTTGCTGCTTCTCTGCATTATCCAGTGCTGCTTCCCCACTGGTGACAGCCCGGGGCCCCAGCAGGAGCGCCCCGTGGAGTTTCTGCTCCTGCAGTGATGTTAGCTTCCCCAGAGGGCTGATACCAGAAGCCACTGTGGTAGACATTTGTCTTTTTTGACTCTTTTCCTCTATTTGGAGAATTTCCCACCAAGCAGAGACCTCCTTTCCCAAAAGCACGAAAATACTCTTTCAGTTCCTGCTACTGTGAGGACATCAAGAGGTCACCTAGGCAAGACCAATCAATTGCACCAAACTTGCACTTGAACCAGGAGCTGGTGACCCCAAAACCCAGGACAATAGGGAATAGATTCTGAGGCAGTTATGGCAGGTGGCCTCCTGCCTGTGCAGCCAGCAGTCAGCTGGGGAGGGAACAATGTGTGTCCCCCACCAGCTGGTTTTGACACAGCATGTCTGACCCGCTCCTGGCTCCTGCTGGTAGATCCTCCTGGCCACTTTCCAAGCCTCACTGTCCGTGTTTCCCACCTATTCTGAGCTGCCCAATATCCTCTCAATATGCTCTTGCTCTTTCTCTTTCTCTCTTTTATTCTTTTTCTACTTCAACCAGCTGTCATAGGTAAGTTTGTGTTGCTTGAGATTAAGGACCCTGATGGAGACAGTGACACATTACGTATTGCCCGTCCTAGAAGTCCCCTTAACAACGTTAACACGGGGCTTTTGGGTATGTGATGAACTTTATTAAAGTTTGGAAATACTAGTGAACAGAGGAATTACAGAAGTTAGAAAAGAAAGATTCAAAGTAGCTTAGTAAATACAACCTTCTCAGGTTTGGGGGGCAAATTTTAAAAAGTCACTCTTGGGGCACCTGGGTGGCTCAGTCGCCAGACTCTTGATTTCAGCTCAGGTCATGATCTCAGGGTGATGACATCGAGCCCCATGTCAGGCTCTGCCCTGAGCGTGGAACCTGCCTGAGATTCCCTCTCCCCCCGCCCTTTACCCTTCCCTGCTCCCGTCTCACGCTCATGCTCTCTTCGTAAATTAATTAATTAATTAAAAAGTTTAGCTCTTCAAAGGGCGTTTCCTTAAAGGGAAAAGAGGAACGATTTGCTAGTCCCTTAGCCTTGTTTACCGATGTTTAAGGTATAGAAAAAAAAATTGTTTTAATTTTTAAAAAAAGGATGTAGCAATCAGAGTTTCACCAGAGAAGCAGAACCAGTAGGGTATATGCATACACATACATGTGCAAGCCCATGCACGCACACACTCTATGCATTATGTATATTAAAGAGCTCTGTTTGAAGGAATTGGCTTCCAAGATTGTGGGGGCTGGCAGGTCCGAAATCCGGAGGGCAAGCTCTCAGGAAGATGAGGTTGGAAACACCGAGCTGGAGCTGAAGCTGAAGCCTCAGCCCCAAGGCAGCATTTCTTCCTTCCCAGGGAAAGCTCAGCTCTACTCTTAAGGCCTTTAAACAATTACCCGCTGCTCAACAGCAATCTGATAAAAAACAAACACAAGGGAGATATATTTTGAAGTGGCATGATGTGCAAAATTTTAGTGATACAAATTCGTTTATAATTAAAACTTTGACTTCCACCAAAAATAAAATCTGGTAAAATAAAAAGAGCACACGGGATAAATGCTTTTTTATCTGTCTGTGCAAATATAAAATTGCCACAGAAGGATTTAACTAAAAAAAAAAACCAAAACAGGCACCCATTAAAAAAGAAACAGAAAAGACTTTTCCATTGCATTTAATAATTGTAGAATCATGGTTTGCCAAAGTATTTCTGTCCAAAAATGGAGAAAGTATTACCCACAAAAACAGCGTACAGACCCCACTACCTAGTAGAGAAATGTAACACATAACATGAGGTATGCAGTTACTGTAAGTATTAAATGCTAGCACGAAATATATATAATAAAATTACATTTTTTTGCCAGGGTACAATGTTCTGATAAAATAATAAAGTTTTCTCTTTTTTATTATTTAAATTCAATTAGCCAACATATAGTACTTCATTAGTTTCAGATTCATCAGTTGCATATAACACCTTGTTATAGATCAAACAAGATTTTCTACCCATATCTGAGTAGAGTCAATTGGTTACTTAAATGAGTAAAAAAACTAATGATGAAAAATAAAAATGGTAAAAATTCAGGAAGATCTCCCTGTTACTTAAATTGCCTTTACATTGTATATTTTAGTTTGGGCCTTTAGGTATGGCTTCAGATCATCAAAAACAAATAAAACAATCAATCAAAGAAACAGCTGCTTCCTGGCATTTGGGCGACCTTACCACTATATATATATTTTTTTCAAGTAAGCTCTGTGCCCAACACGAGGCCCGAATTCACAGCCCCGAGATCAGGAGCCCACCGCTCCACTGCCCGAACCAGCCAGGCACCCCCTAATAATTTTGAATATTGAAGAGTTAAGGCAATTTCTTAGCCAAATTGAGAAGAGCGTGTGTCAAAGTGTCATTTCAAATTTTCCACAAGAGAATGTTAGAGATATTTGCAGAAAAGAGAAATGGTGGTTAGGAGAAATTTTCCAACACTTGGAAATAAGAAAGAAAGAAGCTTGCTGGGGCGCCTGGGTGGCTCAGTGGGTTAAAGCCTCTGCCTTCGGCTGTGGTCATGATCTCAGGGTCCTGGGATCGAACCCCGCATGGAGCCCAGCATCGGACTCTCTGCTCAGCAGGGAGCCTGCTTCCCTTCCTCTCTCTCTGCCTGCCCCTCTGCCTACTTGTGATCTCTATCAAATGAATAAATAAAATCTTAAAAAAAAAAAAAAAGAAAGAAGCTTGCATGACTTTTTAGTCCCATGTTGGGGCATTGTTTAATAAATGATCCGCTCAAGGATTATTTAATTTTCAGGGAAATGCAGCTCTGCTTCAGTTATTATTTACCATTGATTATGGTACAGTCTCTGAAGGATCAGGTTAACTTGCAGGTTTCTGTCCAGTAAAAATGAAAATGATGTCTGTATGGGAGAAGAGATCATCACAAGAGCTACCATTTTATTGTCACGTAGGACATTAACCAATTTTATACCTAACTTTGCATTCTTAATTCAGCATTCTTCCACTGATGGCATTCAGTATTTCCTGTAATTTTCTAAACTAGCTGTATCTGTCATTATGAAGTTAAATAAATCTTTGGCACATGCTGTCTTATATTTATATAAGATTCATGCTTTGAGATTTTTTCAGTTACACAATGATATGATACAATGCAAAATATTCCTGGTGACATCAGACTGCTCCAAAACCAGATGGTCGAGAGAGTGGGTAGGTAGGCACATAACTTTTCAGAAGGATTTCTAAAGCTCCTTAAAGTCTATCAGGAAACTGCTCAAGAATGCTAATGATGCGGCCCCTGGGTGGCTCAGTTGGTTAGGTTACTGCCTCCGACTCAGGTCATGATCCTGGAGTCCCTAGATCGAGTCCCACATCAGGCTCCCTGCTTAGCGGGGGGTCTGCTCCTCCCTCTGACCCCTCCCCTCTCATGCCCACTCTCTCTCAAATCAATAAATAAAATCTTTTTTTAAAAAAAAAGAATGTTAATGATTTCCCAGAAGGAGTCATAAATTACATCTGTAAAAATTGTCTGTAACAGATCTTGTTTGGGACAGTTTTCTTTCTTAGCTGCCATTTTGAATTTGGAAAATGTTAATGTATACCAGCTTCCATCAACTGACAGAACTAACCAAGGAATTACACTCTTCTGGGGCGCCTGGGTGGCTCAGTGGGTTAAAGCCTCTGCCTTCGGCTCAGGTCATGATCCTAGGGTCCTGGGATCGAGCCCCGAATCGGGCTCTCTGCTCAGCAGGGAGCCTGCTTCCCCCTCTCTCTGTCTGCCTCTCTGCCTGCTTGTGATCTCTGTCAAATAAATAAATAAAATAAAATAAAAAGAATTACACTCTTTCATAGGATTATCCTGGGCGAGGAATGTCAGGAAGAGTATATGCTAATGAATTCCCAGAATTGGGCACTTAAAAATTTCTCCTGCCAATCAAGAGGAGACTTTGTCACATTCCTCTGACATGCTTCATTGTCTTTATTGTCCTTTTGAAAACTTAAGCCAAAAAGAGAAAATGACTCAAAATGCTTCGTCTTTGTCAAGTTGCTTTGATGGAAAGTAATGAAAGCCCAAGCTGATGGGCTCAAGCAGGGAGGATGAGGGACAGGAAGGCTATAGGGTTATCTCAGGAACCTAGGGCAGAAGATGGGAGCTGGAGGCAACATGGTTTCTACCTCTCGCTAAATGGTTCTCCCTACAGGCTTTGCCTCTCTGTGCACACAGCACTTTGCTGCCCCAGGACTCCCAATTTTACAGTCCTTAGTCCAAGCACTAAGCAGACTGACATGCTGCTCTTAACCCCAATTCCTAGACAGAGAATCTTAGCTCCAGGATGCACCATGATCCGATCAGCTCTGGCCAGTGGATCTGACAAGACCTAGGATCCCATCCCTACTGGAGCAAGGACGGGCATAAACCAGGAAGACACCCAGCAGGTGTCTACTACCATCCAAGAAGGACCTCTTCAAGGATGTGAAAACTTTCTTCTCACTCAGTCAGACTCCATCTGATGCCAAAACATTCCATCTCTCTTCATCCACTCATCATTTTATTCATCAAACATGTAATGGGCCTGGGCCATGTGCCAGCAGCTGTACTCAGGGGGAAAAAGAAAGATGAATAAGAAAGAACTCCTGCCCTTTTTAACTGTCAGTGAGGGAACATTTGTAAAGTCCACTGAATTCCTTGAACAAATAAAGATATTTTTGATTCAAGGAATGTCTGTTTCTCCTTAATCGCCATACATACTAAAACTTCAGATTTCTCTCAAACTAGCTCTTTATTTTTTGATTCATCAAGACCATATGTGGCTGCTGCAGATGACTAACAATGCAGCAGTTAGCATCTTCTATATCCTGGGGCTTGTAAATTAAGGTAATCAAGGTCAATCTGGACAGAAAAATGGTTTTTTAAAGTAATTTGATTACAAAGTTGGACTTTAAGAGACTTAAGCAGTAAATAAAAATTTAAATAAAATTAATATTTTACTTTAATGGAATTTTAAAACTTAAATGAATCTCATTTGAGGCCACTCATCATTAGGACTGTTGAAACCATCACCGTCCATCACCATCAAGTCTCTTGGGTTTCGCTCACCAAGACAAGAATATATGATAAGATCTTGGGGAAATGCTGCTTCTTCAGAAATGACCCTAGAAATCCAATGCATTTAGGTAAACTTGGGGATAGACCTCCCAACCTCAAGACTGTAGACATGCAAAGTCTCATGATTCAGATTCCACAAACTGGACATTTAGGGTAACGTAAACATAGGCTGGGCGCCAGCTTGTCCTTTCATTGTTTGTAAAGAAGGCATCTGCTGTGTAAATAAATGGTGTATACAAAATTTATCTGAGGGGGAAAATTAGCTTATTGAATCCTTCTGTAATTATGGTTTTCAAATATTTGTAAGTACCACAGAGAACTAGGTATTCATAAATCACTGATACGTTAACTGGAAAGCATTCTTATATATTATCAAATCTGATTCCCTCAGGACTCCTGCTAGCCAAGACTTTTCCTCTCCTGGGCCTAAATCCTGTGTATTTAAAAGTAATAAACACTGTACTTATGGTTTTTTTTTTCTTTTTTAAACATGCCGATGTTCATTCATTGGTCTGACTGTGAAAAATACAGATGTGTATGGTTTTGTGTTTGTAAATATTTGGAAATTCCTCTCGGTTTCCCTTATTTCAATTGCCCCTCTCATAGTAATTTGGCAGGAGTGAGGATGGGGAAGCCAGCTGGCCAGGACATCACACGGCCAGCAGCTGGGGTGAGGTGCTTGATCCGGACTTCAGGAACCCAGAGACACCCGAGTCACGAGGGGCAGAGGGCAGAACCAAAAGTGCAGAAAAGCTGACATCCAAAGAGCCACAGAGGGAAAGTTCAAGTTGGTCAGCCCTAAAGAATTCTGGATCCAGACTGAGAATTTTTTCCAGAAACCTGAGGACCCTTGGAGGATGGCAGGAAAGGGTATTGAGTTTGAGGAGGCTCTGGGAGAAACTCTTCTGGAACGTTCAAAGCTGTCACAGCCTGATTGGGGAGCACGGAGGGAGCCCTTGGCCACTTCTTTTTTTTTTTTTTTTTTTTAAGATTTTATTTATTTGACAGACAGAGACCACAAGTAGGCAGAGAGGCAGGCAGAGAGGAGGAAGCAGGCTCTCTGCTGAGCAGAGAGCCGGATGCAGGGCTCGATCCCAGGACCCTGGGACCATGACCTGAGCCGAAAGCAGAGGCTTAACCCACTGAGCCACCCAGGCACCCCGGCCACTTCTTAAAAAGATAGCTCAAAAGCTATCTAAATGAATGAACTTTCTAAGAGAAATGTTTTTCAGTGACAGAATCACACCCCTCCCCCCACCCGAAAAAGGAATGAAATTCTTCCCTCACACGAACTCCAACTTACCTTTAGGGCAGGTGTGAGAAGGTGAAATTCAAGCAGCCAAGACCTCTCTGGGGCCTCCAGGAGGCTTAATGGTGCAGATGATGTTTGGTTCAAGCAGCTGAAAACAAACCTATCAGGTAAACACAGAGTAACACACTCAGGGCCATTCTAGTTGCTCCCTTAACCGTATCTTTGAAGTGTTTGAAGAAGAGCACCTAAAATGTTTTCCTTTTTTAATTTTATTTTTATGTTTTTAATTTTTTAAAAGATTTTATTTATTTATTTGATGACAGAAATCACAAGTAGGCAGAGAGGCAGGCAGAGAGACAGGGGGAAGCAGGATCCCCACTGAGCAGAGAGCCCCATGTGGGGCTCTATCCCAGGACCCTGAGATCATTACCTGAGCCAAAGGCAGAGGCTTTAACCCACTGAGCCACCCAGGTGCCCCTAAAATGTTTTCCTTTTTTTTTTTTTTTTAATTTTATTCTTATTTATTTTGTTTTCATTTCTTGGTGTAGGAAATCAATATAGGTCCCTTTAAAATTTCGTTAAAAACTAAGTTACTGAAGGAAGCCAGTATTTGGGTCACTGGCTTTCTTCAGTAACTTAGGAACACAGTGCTAGACAGTGAGCTTACAATGTTTTTGTTAGTCTTCATTCTTCCAAAATGTTCATTTGTTTTCCTTGAAATCATTGCAGAGAGGGTTGTGTATATTTCACAACATGAATAATAATTAATGAGGGTCAAAATCCTGGGAAAGTTGTAGACCTGGTTCGAGTTAAATAAAGGATCCTCCATTTTTATTTTTTAAATTTTTGTAAGTAGGCTCTGTGCCCAATATGGGGCTTGAACTCAGGACCCCAAGGTCAAGAGCTGCATGCTGTACCGATTAAGTGAGACAGGAACCCCAAGGATCCTCCATTCTTAGAGTCATGACAGAAATGCAATGATTATATCACTCTTTTCAAAACTAGCTTTAAGTAAATGGATTTTCAAAGAATTTCTAGTTCTAAGAAACATGTGTCCTCCGATAACAATTTCATTCATACCAAATGGCACATGTCCCTTGAAATGTAGCAAGACCTATTTCCCAAATTCCACAGGCTGAAGGTATTAGAATGTGTATATAAGACTCTCAATTTGCCAGCGCATTATTTCAGTTTGCTTCAAAGGCTGCACTACAATAAGGGATGTGAAGAAGAGGGTTAATGTTCAAGCTACTTTGTGCATATTTTAACAAGATGTGATTTAAAAATCCGGAGAAACACAGATGGTTGATCAAGTGTAAGAACTGTGATGGATGAAAGATCACATATGAGTGCTCAGCCCAATTACAAACTCAAATACTATTTGGATTAGCATTCACTATATTGTTGCTTTGTGTGTTTTTTTTGCAACAAGAAGTTAATAGCCGATGACATTGTAGTTCAACAACACATCAGTCTATTCTGTGAAAGACTCATCCTCTCCACTTTCTTTGCTCCTTTTGGCAGAATTTAATAGTATATAGAGGGAAGAGAAGTTCAGTGCTCAGTGGGGAGCCTGCTTCTCACTCTCCTCTCTGCTGTGCTCTCTCTCACCCTCTTTTCTCTCAAATAAATAAATAAGATCCTTCTTTAAAAAGCAGTATAAAGAGGGAGAGAAGTTCAGTAGCATCTCCTCACTCATTCTAGAGGATCTTTCCAGGACCCTTTGTGATACTGTAGTTTATAATAAGAAATATATTTTCGATCTTCTTTCCTAAAACTCTTGAAACTTACTGAAATGAGAAGGATAAATGTGTCTTTTGTTGTGTTAATGTGATGACTTTGGGGAAACACCTAAAGATAGGTGCTGGTGGCCAGGAGAACTAGCCATGTGATTGAAAGTTGGAACTTTCAATCCCACTCCACTCCCCAACTCTGACCTCCAGGGAGGAGAAAGGGGTTGGTGAATGCTGTCACCAATGGCCACTGATTTAATCAATCACACCCATGCAACAAAGCCTCCATAAAAACCCAAAATGACAGACTTGGAGACCTTCCAGTTTGGTGAACTGGAGATGCAGAGGCAATGGCAACTCTTCAATGCAACTCCTCCATCTGGCTGTTCCTGAGTTATATCCTTTTATAACAAACTGGTGATCTAGTAAGCACAATGTTTCTCCTAGCTCTGGGAGCCATTCCAGCAAATTAATCAAATCCCAGGAGGGGGATCATTGGAACCTCTGAACCACAGCCAGCCAGCTGGTCAGAAGCACAAGCAACAACCTGTATTTGTGATTGGCCTCAGAAGAGAAGGAAGATGGAGCAGGCAAGTCTTGTGGGACTGAGAGCCCTTGAACCTGCGGGATCTCACGCCACCACCAGGGAGATAGAATTGAGCTGAATTGCAGGACACGTAGCTGATGTCTGAGAATTGCTTGGTGTGGGGGAAAAACCTACACACTGGAGTTAAAGTCAGAATCAGCAGTGCCTTCGACATTTCAGGTCTAACAATATGGCAATGAGTCAACGATTAGAGCCAGAGCTAGCCCTTTGCAGTGGGGATGCCTAGTACTACCTCTCCTTTCTATACATTCCACCTGTTTTCTCTGTCTTGCCTGTTACACTCCTGCCTATGGATACACCCCACCTGCAGGTTCAGCCCCTTCCAAACCTCGAAATCACTAGAAGAGCCATAAGGAGTCCCAGACCAAAACTAAGCCTTGGCCCTGCTCAGGCTTCACTCTTGTTCTATAGATACTGGGCTTTTCTCTGCCTCATTGAGTGCCTTATCTTATTTGCTTGTTTGCCTGATTAATTAATTTTTTTTAAAGTAAGCTCTATTCCCAACCTGGAACTTGAACTCATGACCCCGAGATCAAGAGTTGCATGTATTACTGACTGAGCCAGCTTGGGGCCCCTACCTTATCTTGTTTTGTACAGGCCCTGCCCCCAGTAACACCAGGATCCTCTCTTGTTCCTTCAGGCACTTCAGGACCTGGGCCTTATATGTCTACACTGGAGAACCTTGGAACTGCCCATCAGTCTGTATGTATGTTCGTGAGCCTATCATTGTCAGTAAAACAATTTACCATCAAAATTCTTCCTTGTTTCCCAGTTCCTAGGAGATGCCTTCCAAAAGAGGGTGTTAATTCTGTCTCAACTTTAGAGCAGAATAATGTCTGTCTCTGACTCCTCATTGATATAGTTCAGCATTTGTTAGACTTGTATGACACAGACTCAAAACCCATAGTCCACCAATAAATAAAAAATAGTGGGGCACCTGGGTGGCTCAGTGGGTTAAAGCTTCTGCCTTCAGCTCAGGTCATGATCCCAGGGTCCTGGGATCGAGCCCCGAATTGGGCTCTCTGCTCAGCAGGGAGCCTGTTTCCCCCTCTCTCTCTGCCTGCCTCTCTGCCAACTTGTGATATCTGTCTGTCAAATAAATAAATAAAATCTTTAAAAAAAATAGTGAAGCTCTTAAATAATATGAGTACATATATGCAAGGTATAGAGATCAAGGAAGGTAATAAGAACATTAGCAAATGGGAA